>JAOXJP010195330.1:0-26135 GCA_025762735.1 Platanus orientalis
AAAGTAGTGACAACGCCTAGCTGATCATTTAGCCTTTCCCCCATGCAATTTGATGTGATAATCTTTGGAATAAAAGGAACTACCCCACTCGAGATTAAAACCCCCTGAGCGTGCATCACCCAAGTATCCATCTCTACCATAGATAACTTAGCAAATTGATCCCCCTCCAAATCCCTCCATAATAATGAAGTAACCATGATTTCCCTACAGTTAGGGATCCAATTAGGAGAGTCCCTAATTGACTTCTGAAAGGGACAATCTAGAGCCTCCTCAACACCACCGTTGGATGAATCATCTATAGAATTTGAAATCCTAGATGCCCATGTGGAGTCCTCCCTATTGTTGTGGGTCTTCGAACAATCACCTTTCAAAGAAATCGAAGCCGACAAGGAATGAATTGGACCCATCGAAGCCACCCTATCCATGTGATGCCTCTCTAATATTCGACCAACAAAAGCATCGTCGTTATCCTCCTAAATTACGTATTTCTCCTCTCTATTCATTTCATTCAAACAAACCCTAGAAGCCAGAGCAAAATCTAAGCCTTGACTCACAAGGGGTAAGTCATCGATAGGCAAAGGGGCGATATTAGAGTTTCCAGTTTCTTCTAAAATAGGATGGGAAGTCCTAATGGACCTATCTTCTTTGGGCCATTAAAATAGGACCTTACTCCTAGGCCCACTTGATGTCGAGTTAAGGTCCTTAATTGAGGTGCATGGCCCAAGGTTCGTCATCCTCTGTACAGTCGAAACATGCCCAGAATCTGCAAACCCGGGCCCATCATTCTTACGTATAATGTGGCCTAGTTGAGACAGATGGTTCACCGTAATTAAATAATCAAACATCACATTCTTTCCTTTCTTCACCACTTGCCTAGATCCCGTGACACTTGTATGTGTCTTATGTAGTTGGAAGTCACCATTCTCCACATCACCTTTCTGTCCAAAATTAGGTTGCATCTCCATATTTTCAAGCGTCTTCTCCAACCCCCTACCCAAAGAAGAAGAGGCACTTTCACACGCAATTTGACTGAAGACAGGAATTCTTGACGTCACGCCGGCAGTAGCAGGTTCGAATTCGAAATTCAAATTAGCACCAAAACCCCTATCATGAATGGGAGCCTCAGCAAAATTGCTGGTGAAGAGCTCTGGCGTGGAATCCGATTGCACCCCAACCCATTCACATCTAAATAACTGCAATCCGACAATTCGCCCATTAAGATGTCGCCCTTGATAGTGATTGTCATCAGGAAATACTGTCCACCATAAATGATAGAGATAAGCCTAGGGACACACCACAAGTCTCCCTCCTCTAGCTCCAGGCAAACCCACCTAGTTTCATCACAGTTCAAAGATTTGGGATTGACTGATTTCAAACCCCCACAAATTCGTCCAATGGCAGAGAATGTGTCAAGGTGCCACAGATTAAAAGGGGAGCCCCTAAACTCGGATCCATCACGATTTGAAAAGGCAATTATACCCGATGGAGAGAGCCTCAGGCCACCAATGATTAAACTTGAATTTCACTGAACCATCTTCTCCTCTGCCCCACTCACACAGTTGATTGGCGACCTCCACCGACGAGCAAACACCCATAGCCCTGTTAGCATCGATCGAAGTCCAAGATATAATATCATCAATTTTCAGAAACCATGAACATCCAACAACAATATCATTTCATGGAATTAACCCATTCCATTTGTAGCAGAGCACCACCCGTTCCCACCCGTTCCCAAATCTCCTTTGTCAACTCATTTAGTCTAGGAGCGATCGAAATTGCCCAATCATTCTCTTGATGAATAACTTCCACCCTTGATTTGTCAGGAGACACTTCTTCCTTTTGATATTGACCACCCCCTAGACTCCTCAACGCCGGAAAAGAATCCTTATGTGGAGTTTATATTCAATAACCTTTAAGACAAGATTTGCTTTCATCCCTTAAATTAACTCTCTCTCCTAAAACCCTTGTAGGAGAGGTGAGAGTTAATACACTTAATACATTTCAACAGCCCCCCTCCCTGAATTGAACTTATGACCCAAAACTGGTTTGAAACCATCTTGAATAACATATTAACCGTCTCTCCTAAAACACTAAATTTGTAGGAGATGTTTGAGTTAATATACTTAATATATTTCAACATCATCTTCCCAAAAATAGGATAAAGCTTACAAAATCTTTTTTTTATATTTATAAAACATGAAAAAAAAGTTTCTATGATATTATAATTAATAAATAAATTCTGACTCCCCCAACAATTTTTTAATAGATTATACCTAAAATATTAATTAATAGAGGAACAAATGTATGCTAATTATAAATCAACATATACAAACACCCATGGGCACTCATCATAAGGCTAGCTTGGTCATTTTGACAATAATCCCTATGCTAATTAAAACCCTAATAAACAGGGAATTTTATTAAACTAGGGTATTTAAGTAATTTGACTCAAGGAAGCTTTCTTTTAAACAGTCTTTCTATTCTCCGCAAACCTCGCCAGTTCCAAAATTCCTAGAACCGCTCCGAAACCTTCCCCCCCACCCCTCTCTCTCTCCATTCCAAGGCCATGGCTGTACAGCACAGTCGCCTCACGGCGTTTCTAGGGTTTTTCTGGTTTCTGATCATGGTTCTTCCTCTCTCCCACTGCGATTCGATTCACGATCTCCTCAGAAGCAATGGGTTGCCGGCGGGTCTCCTTCCGAAGGCTGTAAAATCATATAATCTCGACAAAAACGGCAGCCTCGAAGTGTTTCTCGATCGGCCTTGTCTGGCGAAATTCGAGAACAGGGTCTATTTTGAGAGTGTTGTGAAGGGAAATCTCAGCTACGGAGAGCTTAAAGGACTTGTGGGTCTCTCGCAGGAGGAGCTTTTTCTATGGTTGCCCGTCAAAGATATCATAGTCGATGACCCATCTTCGGGTCTCATTCTCTTTGACATCGGAGTTGCTCATAAGCAACTCTCGCTTGCCCTCTTCGAAGATCCCCCTGATTGCAAAGCGGAAGGCCAAGGGACTCTGAGTCTCAGATCAGGTACTTATTAATTCTACTTCTTCGAAAAAAACAAGTTCTTTTTTTGGGGTGTCTGTTAATTCTTGTTTGAAATTGTTGGGTGTTGAAGTGGATTTTGTGGGTTCATCTTTCCCCTTTTATTTCTTCGTTCTTCTGCTGTTAAAAGTGAATTTTTTTTTGGGATTCTTTATTTGCATTCATGATTTGAGTCTAATTTCATTAATGGGTATTTAAGGGCTTCTCTAAATTAACCTGGAGATTTATTGTTGCTTTGCAGGCGTTTTAATGAAGGATGGAATGATTTGAAGCGCTCAAAGATGAAATATTTCTTTCAGTTGGTTTCTCTCTCTTTGTTTTTCCTTTTTTATTTTATTTTTATTCAGTTTTTGTGTAAAAATTGGAAATGGGTAGTTCCTTTTTCTTGTTTTTGTTTTTGTTTTGGGTGAGAAGTAATGTTATTAGAGCTGATTAGGGCTGTAAAAACTCGAAATTGAGACTTGGATTTTGGACTCTGTATAAGCTTATTTGTTTAGCTGGTTCACAAAAGTAATTTTGGATGTTAACTTAATAGCCCCCAAGAGGAATTTGAATTAAATTGATTTGAGCTTATAGTGACATTCCTCATTGTGAGGGTGTCTTGAAGGTGAAGCTTTTTTGCATGTATTCTTGTTCTTGGTAGGTGATGGAATCTCTTCTTTGTTGGTGGTTGGTTGATAGCTTCCTTGCTTTGTCTGTCATGTTTAGCTTCATGTGATGCCATCAAGTACTAGTAGTGATGCTCATGGTCTTCTGACTTTGAAAGTTAAAATTAGGGTTTATTGTTAGCTTGTAGTCATGTTGGTTAAATAGCAATTAATTATGATGATGAATAAAGCAAGAACTTGCGGATTTTGTGTGTCAGTGTTGGGTGTTTTATTCACTTGCGGCAACCCGCAGCAACCCTGAAGCTGTAGGGTATTGGGTGACACGTGGTGGAAAAGTTGAACCACTACATTTTGTGTGCTATTGTTGGGTGTTTTATTCAATTTTTTGTCATGTGTCACCCTGAGCCCTGTCATGTGTCACCCTGAGCCCTGAGCCCTGGTGCTTTAGGGTCGCTACAAGTTTAGTTTTTGTGCTGCAGGAAATCGGTTTTGTCATTAACCTATTGAGGGGAATTTATTTATTTAGAAAAAAAATCTAGTTGAGGGGAATGCTTTCAAGACGACCCACTTCCCTCTTTCATCTGCATAGGGCGACAAACATCGGGAATGGACATGTGTCATATGGTGATTGAATATATCTCTTTGATACACGACCTGTCTAGTAAACCATAGGAGATACATATCAGAGAAGATATTCGTTGGCTGGGTGGGAGGTGTATCTATATCTATCAGATAAGATATGGAATCCGAAGTAATTTTTCTACAGAGAAAAATCAACAGAATCAAAGAACTGCTTATGTTCCTTTGTTTAGCAGATAACCCTTAGCCTATTTTTTGAAATTCCATGATCATGAGCTTACCCCTGTGTACATGCAGAGAGGATCCGGGCCCAAAAAATCACCCTTGGTGCTCAAAATATCACTCAAAGAAAAGTCCAATATGCCAATGCCCTCGTGCTTGCGTGGCTGTGGCATAGTCCTTCCAATGCCCTTCCAATGGCAGCAATTACTGTAGTGTGCGATGTCATCTGCCTCTCCTGTTTCAGCCTGGGTCCTGAGCAGCAATCTAACACCCCGAGTGGCTTAATGAAAAAGAAAAACAAAAGCCTAATATGGTAAGCACACCGATGTAGATATCATGATTGAGATGATGATTGGGTTATGTTTAATGCTACTTTAGTTTTTTTATTTATTTTATATTTTCTTATGTCTCTTGTTGGAAGGGGACACATGTTGGTGTGGGTATTTTAGTCCATAGGTGTTATGTAGGAGTATTTTTGTTATTTTTTTGCAGTTTATGGTTATTTTAATCATGAAAGTAATAGAGAGAGGGTTCTATTTGTCAATTTCTAATTCTATGTAATTGCCCAGATCATGGGACTCTATTTGTAGAGCCCATGACCAGCCAAACAACTTATGCAAGTTTGAATTAAAAAAAAAAAAAAACCAAGTGTGTTCTTCCTCAGGCTCTTGGCTGCAGGAGAACTAAAACCTGCAATGGATCTAGGGTTATACCTAGTTTAATGGTGGTAGTAGAAGTCATTCCCTTTCCCTTGGGTTAAAGGTTTTTTTATATCTTTTTCTTCAATTTATTTGTTTTGTTTTGTTTTTGTTTTTACAAATTTTATGATTGCTAAAAGTGAAGAACTTGTACAAGAATCAAGTACAGTAAAAAATTCTTGGAGTTTTCATTAGACCAATACTTACAAGAGATTTTCAAGGCTAATCGACAACTACTATAATCAACACCTGAAGTTTTGTGGTGTTTTGAGCTAGGTTTGTGGAATCGTATCTTGTTCAGGCGTGAATACGAGAAACTGGGTCTTCATGGAATATTGAACCCTAGCCACAATAGGCCATCTACCTTGCTGGTTTGGGACTTTTAGGATCTCATATACTCTTGTACAATTCTGTTGGAGTTGGTGGGCATCCAAAAGTGTTATTTGTGAGCAACTCCTACAGTGGTTCTTCAAGCCCAGACGTGATATCTGCCTAGTGAGTAATTTGGATGAGATTTGCTAGTAGCAGCTCCTCATTGCTTGGCTCAACACTGCCAATGTGTTCTAATCCCCTGGGCGACATCTACTAAACCCATCCCCATCATTAAAATCTTCTCTTCGTCAAGTTCCATGTTAATATGGTTAGCATTAGGTGTAAAACAAGGCACCAGAGGCATCTTGGGAGATTGCATCAGCCTTAAACAAGTGATTTGCTCGATTTGACTTCTCCAGGGTCTTATAGACTCCTAGGTGATCTTACAAGAAGCAACCAACAATCAAAATTTTGAATATTTGAATTATTCTAGCTGTTGGAAGAAATATCAGGCGTGACATAGGCCTGTAGAAGTTGTTTCAGAAGATGGGGTTGTTCTCTCTCACCTCTTGATCTTTGTCCATGAGAATTTTTCTGGGGGTCAATAACTCTTAGGCAACCTAGCTTAGTAGGCCCCACTTTCGAAATAATAATAATAATTTTATTTATTTATTTGGGCTGGCGGCACTCCTTAGGAAGGGGGAAAATTTCAAAAAAATTGGGAAATCCCCAAATTGGATTTCAGAGCCTAAACATTGATAACAAACATATCTAACATCTTCAAGGAGGCATTTGATCTCAAATTCAGATATTTCTCTTCCTATTTGACTATCTTTTCAAATTTATGACAATAGACACTTTTGACATGTTATATAGCATATGGTTTGGACCTGAGATTATTATCTCTGAGCCTAAACAGAACCCTAATACAATATTCTGGTTGTCTAAATATATTATTAAACTCATCTTTATACCTCTAAGATCATTCTTGGAATTATTATGTCAATTTCTTTGATTTTTGGGTTTAATTTAGGCATTTTTTGGTTTGACCTGCATTAGCCTCATTATTAAAGTTTTGTATCTTATTGATAATCCAAGCATGTTAATTAACTATTTATTTGTTTATTAATATTTGTAAGCCCCAATTCCTTTATTTCATATGAACCTAATTTGAAGAATTACCTGAATTAACATGTGAACTTGCGAGTAGGAATCTTGTTTATTTTTCTCTTTTACTTTATCAATTTTATTCTTATCTCCTGAGCATACACACCCACTAAGCTACATGCATGATGCATCACACCCACTATTATTGGTGATTAATGAGTGTATATCATGTTAGATTGAGATAGCTAAAAGTTTAGCAAAAAAAAAAAAAAAAAGAAAAAAGAAAGAAAGAGAGATCGGATCAAATGATGGTAATACAAGAGAGTCTTGCCTTGCTTTGGGTGGGCTTGGGCTGTATCTATAAGGCTTATGGGGCAGGTGAGGCCCTGGATTTTCTTGCCTAGAAATGAATGGTATTAGATCACTTTCAAATTTCAAGATGGAACAGTTTAAGGCCCAGTTCAATTATCTAGACATGGGCTTTAGCTTTTCTCTATGATGGGCCAAATTGGATTTCAGTTAGATTAGGCCCCTTGGGTTAATCTCACCTATCCTTCCATAGGGATACAATAATAGATTTCTCCTATTTTGATTAGCATCGCAAAATCATGAGACGTAGGGCATTCCGATAAATGGATATCTTAAAGACAATTTTGGTGACATCTCTTAATTCTTGCAATTGAAAACCTAGTCATTTTGAGGTCAAAACTCATGACTTGAAAAGAGCGTGTTCAGTGTCAAGCATTATGCAATATTTTTGCTGCTTATCTAGTTGTACAAAATAGAACTTGCAACCAAACATGAAACCCCACTTAACTATGTCTCCCCAGGAAGACAATATAACATTATCTTGATGATCTATCGGTTTGGATCCTAACTATTATTTGTAGAATGGAACAAATGTTCTATCCAGGATGTGTATGTCCTACAGTGTCCTCATATCATAGGCTAACATGTGATGGTGTTTTGAATTTGGTGTCTCTAACATCATATTTTGTTGTTTTTAAGGAAGCTTGAAATTCAAAGTGTTTAAATTATGGAGCCACATAAGAACTGGTTTGTTATTTTAGGTGTGGGGATTTTCACTTCAAATTTCTCGCAAGAGACATGTTAATTACTATTGTTTTAAAATAACAAACCTATGATTTTTTAATTGTTATGTGACTTGTAAAGATGTAAGAATGCATAAAATATGAAGCTTTATTGATACATTGAATCAAAGCATGCAAAAAAGTATTATTCCTTCTCCATTGGAAAATGTAGAGGTATGATGGACATGCATTTTTCCTTGGATCAAAGTAGCATGAACTTGAAGTAGTTAATGAAGAACAAGTGTTAAATGTTAGAGAGAGAGAGAGAGAGAGAGAGAGAGAGAGATTGGAATTCTTGTTTGGATGTGTGAGCCAAAAGAGTAATGTAAAAGCTTATTGAATGTATAGAATAGAGTATTTATAGAAATTTTAGCGACTTAGATTCCTTCTAGAACTCCAAGTTATTGCATGTTTTTAGCTTTGATTGTTGCTTATGTCTCCTGATTTGTGAGGAGTCTTGTTGATGTGACGAGCTTCCATTGGTTGTTGGAGAGATTTCTTGCATATGGAAAGTCCCTAGCCTTGTGAAAATCCAGGTGTTGCTCTTATCTAATCCCTTAATTTATGGGATTTGATGAGATAGAGGAGTCATATTGTAGTAGGATTCCTTTTTGGACTAAGATTCTAATATTTTTACAACTTGTACGAATTGGATAGACCCGTGTGAGAAGGATTCTTAATATTAATTTCTTGAGTATTTTAGGAGTCTAAAACACCATTGATCACAATTTTTCAGAATTCATGGTATGAAATATAGAGCTTTTAGGACTTTGGCCTTTGTTCCTCGTGGTGCACTATCAATCATGATGCATTGTTCATCATGGTGCTATATTCATCGCGAGCCATCTTCTATTATAGTGCAGTCTTTATCGTGACTCATCGTGGTTCAGTCTTTATTCTGAGCCACGTTTCATCACGGTGTCATGATTTTGCCTCTTTGATCGGTTCATCTATCACAGTAAAGGTAAATTTGTATTTCGTAAATTTTCAATGCCAACAATTGCCCATTCAAAAAGCTCACCACATGTATCACGATGGGGTGTGGTTTTTGAATAGTCATCGCGATGTAAATGTCCCTTCGATTAACCTTTTGAAAAGACTTTTTTCCTTTTTTTGGCACACTTTTTTCAAACAATGGTGCAGAATTACCATTTTTCCCTCGCAAATATAAATATCTTGCATTTATCTTCCTTTGCCATCTTCAGAGGAAGTTCGAAGCCCGCCATTACCAAGCTCATGTTCTCTACAAACCTTGTCTTCTTGCCCTCAAGACCAAAATCCAAACTGATTAAAACCTTCCGCTTGTTCTTGCGATCTTTTTGATCCCTTCTATAAGATTTTTCATTGGCGTAATAGCAAGTACTTGAACCTTTTCTCTTTTTTTGAAACCCAAAAACTTTCCTATTCATTCTTTTGAATTCTTGGTACGTTTGAAGATCCCAATCCTAATTCTTTTCCGATAAGATTATTTATTTTGTTACTGTGGTCATTTTGGGACTAATTTTAATTCATTTGGTGGAGATTTAAGCCTTTGAGGGTTGGAAAACCCTTTGGCTACTCTAGTTATCTTCTTCAGCAATGATGGCTTCCAACGACTCAGTCCAGTTTGTGGGTTTTGACTTGTGATGCTCTTCGATTGGGTCGTGACAGGCTATGTGGCTTTGATCGCGATGCAGATGCCTTCCATCATAGGTCTCTCTTTCGCGGGTTGTTTAAATCATGATGAGCTTTTTATCGTAGTGTAAATTGTTCATTGCTATAGGTAGACTTTTGTACCGAGAGTAAGATTTAATCGTGTTTGATGAAATATAACTTTCATCACGATTGTACTTGTCTTCGCGATTAAACTTACTCGTGATAGCGCATCACCACAACTAAATGTAACCGTGATTGCTATGATTGTGTCGCGATGTTCATTTAATCTCTATTACAAGTGTATCGTGATGTAAAATGTTTTGTACTTAACTTTCAAATAACTTCAATCTCAATGCTTATTTTGATTTCTTCATCTATGCAAACATGGCTCTCAGAAGAGATCTCTTTGAAGGTGAAGGCTGGGAAGAGTTTGTATTCGCTGGTCTTCCCACACCCAGACTTGCGTTTTGGCACAAGTCTCTGTTTGATGATACTTTGTGGGATCCATTGATGCTCACACTCCTAGCCCACCATAATAAATGGTGGTGATGCATAAGGGATGGGGAGGGGTAGCCAAATGTTATGACAGTTTGGCCCTTTTACCATCTAATACCGAAGGGACAATGCCAGATGTGGCCGAAATAACCGAATTCAACCCATTGATCAAAAAATTGACCTAGAAAGAAGTAGAATGGACAAGTGCGAACTTCAGGGGTTATTTGAACATCACTATTGATGGTAGATGGGAAGTTTGGATAGATGTGTGCCTACACTCATTCCCGAACTTGATTGTCAGTGTGGATATGACAAAGAGAATCAAGGTATCAACTGATGCAATCAACCGCCATAACGCTATGATGATTGAGGCCTTCTCACATTGGTGTTCGATACCAATACATTCTTCATGAGATATGGAGAGGTCGGCATCACTCTTTGGGAGTTTGTTGCAGTTTCGATGCTTCCAACATTTGGGGATCTTTATGAGGATTACATCCCCAACAATCAAGAGATTGAGACGCTTCCTATGTCACCAAGTCTCTATTTCACATTTTTGCAATGTTCAACATGGAGAAGGTCCCATACAGCATGTGGGTACATTACTTCATTAATTTGTTTGCTCATAAAAGACCTAGAGGCAAGAAGTCTAACTAGGCATAGGCGAAGATAAGAAGACAAGGTGAGATGGGATTCCCGATGATGTCTTCCTTCTCGGCATGTATGCTGCCTTTCTAAGTGGTATCGCGGCTTTCGCCTTCTCCTGTAGCCAGGGCGAAAGAATGTGTCCCAAAACCTTCACTGCAACTTTTAAATTGGCTCATGGTCTTCTAATCATAGGATGCCACATTATTCACCTACGAGAAAAACAAAGAATGGACTTTGAAAGTTAAAATAGGGTTTATTGTTAGATTGTAGTCATGTTGGTTAAGTTAGGGCTATCAATTATCCAGTTAAGCATCCGAAACCGATCTGATTAAAGCAAATTCGGAAGCTCATATATCCGATTCCGTTTAAAATCCAATCCAATTATTAAATATCCGATTATTAAACGAACCAAAATCGGCATACACATCCGATCAGATTAACCGAATATCCGAATTCCCATCCAAAATCCGATTATGTATTCGAATTCGAATGCCTTTGTTAAACATCTGACGGATATCTAATTGGATATCGGATGCACACAAATTTAATTGGATCGGATATCGAATGTGCATATATCCAATCCGAATCCGCTTCGTTTACAGCCCTAGGTTAAGTAACAAGTAATAATGAAGATGAATAAAGCAAGGGATACTACTTTCTATAGATTCTCAACCCAAACCAGATTTCCTGCACAAAAAACTTGCGACAACCCTGAAGCACTAGGGTGTTGAGTGACACGTGTTGGAAAAGTTGAACCACTACATCTTGTGTTCTAGTGTTGGTTTTTTTTCCACTTCTTTGCCACGTGTCACCTAGCATCCTGGCGCTTCAAGGTTGTCACAAGTTTTTGAACAAAAAAAAAAAAAAAAACCATTTGAGGGAAATGCTTCTACACAACCCACCTCCCCTCTTTCAACTACTTAGGGCGACAAGCATCTGGAATGGCCATGTGTCATATGGTGATTGGATATATCTCTTTGCTACATGACTGATATAGTAAACCATCACATTTATGGGAGAATACGTCAGGGGCCTAATTATAGGAGATATAAATCAGAGAAGATATTCGTCGGCTGGGTGGGAGGTATATCTATATCTATTAGAAAAGATATGGAACCCGAAATAATTGATCTATGGAGAAAAATTCAACAGAATCAAAGAACTGCTTTTGTTCTTTTTGTTAAGCAGATAACCCATCGCTTATTTTTTTTTGAAATTCCATGATCATGAGCCTACTCCTTGCTTACATGCAGAGAGGATCCGGCCCCAAAAAATCACCCTTGGTGCTCAAAATATGACACTAAAAGAAGAGCCCAATTATCCCAATGCCCTCGTGTTTGTGTGGCTGTGGCATAGTCCACCAAATGCCTCCCCTTGGCAGCAATTCTGTAGTGTGCGATGTCGTCGGCCTCTCCTGTTGCAGCGTAGGTCCTGAGTGGCAGTCTAGCACCCTGAGTGGCACTATAAAAAGGAAGAAAATGTTATGTGATTACGAAGTGTCTTTATGGTGAATTATAAGCTGACACATGTTGTGTTGGGGTTCAAAAAAGTGTTCAGGTGTAAAAAACAGAGATACCGAATTAAAAAACAAATCATGTGTCAATCAAAAGCATGCCTACATAAAAATGAAAAAAATGAAAACCTAATATGATAAACACTCCATGTTATTGGTGATTAATGAGTGTTTATCAAGTAAGATTGAGATAGCAAAAAGTATTTAACCTAAAAAAAGAAAGAAAAAGAGCGGCAATTGGATCGAATGATGGAAAGTCAGGTACATGAGTCAAGAGAGTGTTGCCTTGCTTTGGGTGGGCTTGGGCTGTTTCTATAAGGTCTATGGGGCAGGTGAGGCCCTGGATTTTCTTTTCTGGAAATGAATGAGCTTAGATCACTCTTTCAAATTTCAAGATGGAACACTTTAAGGCCCAGTCCAAATATCTAGACTTGGGCTTAAGCTTTTCTCTATGATGGGTTAGGTCCCCTGGGTTGATCTCACTCATCCTTCTACAAGGACACAATAACAGATTTCTCCTATTTTGATTAGCATGAAACGTAGGGCATTCCGATTAATGGCTACCTTAAAGGAATATTTGGTGACATGTCTCCTACAATTGAAAACCAAGTCATTTTGTAGTTGAAACTCATTGCTTGAAAAGAGCGTGTGCAGTGTCAAGCACCTGTGAAATACTTCTGCTACTTATCTAGGATATATACAAAATAGATAGAACTTGTAAGCAAACATGAAACCCCACTTAACTAATTCTCCCCAGGAAGAAAATATAATATAATCTTGATGATCTATCGGTCTGGATCCTAACTATTATTTTTAGAAGGGAACAAATGTTGTATCCATGATTTTGTATGTCCTACCATATCCTCATACCACAGGCTATGTGATGTTTTTTTTTTTTTTTTTTCAAATTTGGTGCCTTTTTTATACCAGGAGCAAATGTTCATTTGAACAATTATTTTATGGTTTTAACCCTATAAACCCGTCCTTTGTGTGTAGGACACGGTGGTACATACAAAATCCGGGACAAAACATTCATTCCCTTTATATAAATTTAGGTTCATTGTAGAATGTAGAGTTGACTCTATTACCCCACGGCTGGGATAAGGTTCGCTTGAAATTCATACAAAGAGGTGGAAACTGCACCAGAGGCTGACACATCAGCTCTGAAAAGTGATTTACACATTTTGGGGGGTGCTTATCACTTTTTGACACTGATGTGTCCACACCTTGGTGCCATTTGCACCTCTTTGTACAAATTTCAGGAGTATCTAATCGGAAGGGCAATCCCTACGGTCATCTATTCTATAGAGAGCAATAGACTTCCCATTTAAGCAATCCCTACAATACAAGGGAGTAATAAAGAAAACCCTTTTCAAAGCTTACTTGAGATGGTGTTGGTTCAACGAATCCCCTTGGTTTAATTGAACATTATGTTCTGTTTTTGTCTATCTTAATAGGGCTGTCAAAGAGCCGAGCTCAGCTCGTCTTTTTGGGCTGGGTCAAGTCAGACTGGACTCGGGCTGGCCCGACCTTGTGCACAACCCTACCGAGCTGCACTGGGTTCAACTTGCTAAAAACTCAGCTCGTTATATATATATATATATAAAACATGGGATGTTGGTCACTCCCCTCTCTCCTTAAAAAAAAAAGAGAAAGAAAGAAGAAGAAGATATGATTGGGATATTTGATAACTTAGATTGGTAAGTTGCAAGTTTCTTAATTGTCGAGAAATGTGTTTAGTCTCACATCGGTGGGGGTGGGGTGAGCATACGAGGGTCCTTACACCAAAAGTTGTGATCACTTTTGGTGTTAACTATAGAGTTTCCCTCTCTCTACCAAAAAAGCAAAACCCAGGGGGTGTGCATGTCTTTAGTACCACATCGATGGAGTGTGAGTGTCATGACCCAGATACGAAACCCATATACATGACCGGATTTGGATTGGACAACTGAATGACACACCCCAAACCTGTATCTCATAGTGGAGAAATCCTATTTCTGGAGTGTAACCATTTTCTCTTATTCACTTTTCATATAAATTTCATTCATTTCTTTTTAATCCTTCAATCCCCATTACCCAAATCGCATATCGCAATGGAATAATAAATGCGTATCGTCTAAACCATACATGATCACAAATCACAGCAGATTACTTAGTCATTTACCATTTACATTACTGAAGTGCAAAACCAAATGCACAAAAGTACATAGGGCTGTCAAAGAGCCGAGCTATCTTGGTTCATTAAGAGCCAAGCCTGAGCCTTGTTTTAAGGTTGGTGAGCCGAGCTTGAGCTTCGATTAAAGTTCATTTATTAAGTGAGCCTGAGGCGAGCTTCAGTAATAAATGAGCTTGAGCTTCATTTATTGTTCGGCTCGTTTAGACCTTGGTTTAATTAATAATTTTATAATAAAATTATATATATTAATAATAATAAAGTATAAATAAACACATTGGGCTAATGGACCATTAGGATATTAGGTCTTTTTTTTTTTTTTCCTGGTGAGTCGAGTCAAGCCTGAGCTTATCTTCATGAGCCCAAGCCAAGCTTGAGCTCGACAACTCGAGCTTGTCACAAGCCTGAACTTGGCCTTCATGTGATGAGCCTGAGCTGAGCTGGGTAAAGCTTGGCTCAGCTTGGTTCGTTGACACCCCTAGAAGTTGACACCCCTAGAAGTACAAACTCCATAACCATAATACAATGGAATATTTCTAACAATTAATGATTCCATAATGCAATAGAAATAGTTGTGATCACATCTAAACCAACCCAAGGACTTACATATCTAATATCTAAAGTAAAGGCTTCCTAAGAGTCAACAATATAGTACTAAGCCCCATCCCAAAGGGCGTACAACTCCGAATGAAAAAAAAATATACATATCCTAACTCCAATGTCCAAAATATAAAAATGAAACAAGAATGATCCACAGGCTTAGTCTCCTAATCCATCTCCTCTGCATCCCTTGCGGTTCATGTGGCGCTTCTCACTCCAAAACTTCAATTTGTAAGGTGGTGTTAGTTTGGATAAGCTTGATGGGCTCAACAACTATATAGTTTATACAACACAAAAGAGGGGCCAAAGCATATATAATAGCAAATGAGATGAATCAAGATAGAGTAAGGAACCAAATTACGTATGCAAGTGCAATAAGAGTGTTATAAATATATCCTTACTATGAGTCAAAGTATATTTATGATTCAAAATAACTATATGGATTTCCAAATAAAACTAAACCAAACAATGCATATGGTATATGCTAACTTGTAAGGGTCTCCAACAAATACCAAAATCGGATGCAAAATAACTCATGTTGGATTTCTGACAAATACTAAAACCGAATGCAAAATAACTCATGTTGGATCTACGACAAATACCAAAACCGAAATGCAAAAATAATCCATGTTAGGTCTACGACAAATACCAAAACCGAATGTAAAAATAACCCATGTTTGGTTTCTGACAAATCCAAATCATGTAACCTATGTTGAGTCTCCCACATATCCATATAGTAATATTGGGCCACTAGGGCCATCTTTATCTATTGATGTGACCTGATGATTAGATACTTAAAGAATCATTGGGTAACTATTACTCTTTTGCTTATTGATGTGACTCAATGGTAGGGTACCTAAAGAATCACTGAGCCACTAGTGCCTCTTTGCTTATAGATGTGACCCAGTGGCAGGGTACTTGATGAATCACTGAGCAAAAGATATCCGTATGTCTAATCTCATAACGAGTCCAAAATCAAAGATACCAATCTCATGTATGCAATAAAAACCAAAAATATGAATGAGGATGCTTGGATCAAACTAAGAACATATAGAAATTTATGGAATGTAAAACCTTTCTATGTTAAACATAACCAAAAGATGAAACCAAATAGCTCAAATACTTCAAAACTCATGTAAAAAATCAAAACAATATGCTCCATGAAATACCGAATCCAACAATGGTAAAAGCAACATGTTTATGCTATCAAAACTCCCAATGGAAACAAATCCAATGTAAAACACAAAAATTCTATGATTCTAACATAGTAATCAATAAAATTAGTACAAAGTTATATGAATTAACATGAAGTAGAGAGAATCAACCAAGATGATCAATAAACTTATGTAAAGAATCCATAGACATGTTAAAGACTTGTAGATCATAGTGAACTAATCATATAACCATAAACAAATGGGTGGAGATCACGAATATTGGAATTTAAAGAGGAATCAAAGGCATACCATATGAAATCATCTTCACTATCTAAGACTACAAGAATCTTGAAATTTCGAGATGGGATACAAGTAATTTTAGATTTCTTTAAATCATCTTCACTTATTTTAAATTTATTTAATAATTTAAATCCTTATTTGATTTAATTTTACATTAATTTAAATTATAGTGAAAAGTAAACAAGTAAACCAAATAAAATAATGAAAAGCAAAACAAACACAAGAACACACAATTAAAGTGGTTTGGCACTTCGGGCCTACGCTCACTATTAGACCGGCTCAACCCCGAGTCTAAATATGTTTTAATAGTTATAAAAACTATTACAAGAGAAAATATTAAACCCAAAATTTACCTATAAGTTTTACTGAATCCTCCACCTTATAAATGTGCTCCCAATGACTTTGGTGGCTATGCTTCCATCCAATGACTCTTATGGATAATCAATCGCACTTGACTCTGGAAAATGCTTCATAATAATCTTCCTTTGGTAACTCCTGCTAAGGTTACTTGATAGAATGAGTGTAAGAACTCCTCCGTTATTGAATTGTATCTTTATAGGATTGTATGATTATAATGCACACACTTTGGCTTTGAATGGATGTAACTAAGAGTACAAAAAGCTCTTACAATACCTTATAATGAATTTGACTATTTGAATAACTCTCCAAGGTCACACACTCACAAGAAGTTTAATGATTGAATGATCTAGCTATAAAAAATGGTAAAAAAACTAGCTGTTAAAGACAACTTGAAAATCTAGAAAACCAAATTTTTTGCCAATGACCGATCATTTCCCAATGACTGAATGATTGGTCATTTCCCAATGATCGATCATCCAGTTATCAATGATCAATAATTGGAGAAATTTTCATTTTCAGAAAAATCTCTTTAAGTTCTTCGATTTGAGTATTTACAGGCATCAAGCAAACATCAAGATCAAAAGTTATGGCCGTTTTAGGTCATACCATTTTTTACTTTTCTTAATTTTTGCTAATGACTTATCATTGCCAGACTAATCAATGTGGAACCTTCTCTAGAGTTTGTATGGGTCTTTCTAACCCATTCTAAACAAGAGAAAGTTGCATAAAGTAAAAAAGAGAAGAAGAAGAAGAAACTATAACTCTTTATTGATTCTTTGAATTTACAAAATTTATTTCAAGAACAATATAGTAGCTTTACACTAATCTTACCTAGCCATGGATATTTTCAAGACATAAGCTTCCATGATATCTTCTTGAGAGGATGTTATAGAGGTTAAATGAATTTGTAGCCTTCTTGAAGAGAGATGCTTGCTGTTGTAGTAGAGCTTGAAGATGATGGAGAAGATGGTGCTTCAACTTACCTTGAACT
This sequence comes from Platanus orientalis, assembly GCA_025762735.1. NCBI lineage: Eukaryota > Viridiplantae > Streptophyta > Magnoliopsida > Proteales > Platanaceae > Platanus > Platanus orientalis. The sequence continues at coordinate 17,531 of JAOXJP010195330.1, forward strand.
TGAGAGCAAGAGCTTGAAAACTTTTAGAAAGCAATAGCAGAGTGCAAAGAGTACTGATTTCGTTCTCCCTATTGATATTTATAGATATATAAATGATTTGAGTTAGAGTCCTTATAGAAAAAAACTCCTTGTTGGATGAATCATTTGAAGCATGTGACAAATACATTCCCATTGTCGAATATAGGAGTTGTCCAAAGAGTTGTCCTATGCTTGAAATGAGCAGGCTCCTCAGATGAATGATTGTCTGATCAAAAGTGAATTATCAGATATGTATGAACAAGGTTGACAATATAAGAGTCAAGTATTTGTGATAACTAAGCATCATGACTTTGACAATATAGGAGTTGAGTATCATGATTCTAAAAAGAGTGGGATGTGTATCATGATTCTAAAGTATCATAGAGCAAGAGGTACTCTATGATAGTCCTTAGAGTACCTCTTGATTTATTAAGACTTGCCTTTGAATTTATTTGAACTTATCTTAAGATATGCAACAGAATTAATCACACAAGTAAATCTAGTGATTATGAATTTATCATAGACCAATGTTCTTCGTTATGCACTAGAAGATGAACTGATAAATTCCCTAAGGTCGTTTGATTGATTCTTTACTTTATTCTTTAACCTTAGATATCTTTAATTAATATGTCGAGAAACTTTCATAAATGATGTAAACATAAAACCACAAGATAGCAAAGATGCAAACAACACAAGGACACAATGATTAATAACGATTCAACACCCCGACCTACATCTACTATCTAATAGCTCTCTCATAGAGCTTAGTTGATTTTCTATTAATAGTCTAATATTATTACAAAAGCAAATCAACAAACTTACTTAACTTCCTTTAGTGTCTCCGGTGAAGGAAGAATCTACACTCGGTGTCTCTGTCGAATGCTTTATAGTGTCTCCAGTGGACTCTATTTCCAGTGTCTATGATAGAATGACGATTGTAGAAAAATGAATTGGTTACAATTCTTAGGCCTTTTGATAATCAAATGTGACTATATACTTTAGTGGTGAGAGCTTCTCAGCCTTGAATAAGCTTAGAAGCAGTATTACTCTCAAACCGACTAAAGATAAGAGTTTATTCCTCACTAACACAACTTGGTAACGTAGATTTACCAATATGAATAGCTCCCAGTTGTGGGGAAATTCTCTCACATATAGATATAACAATATCTCAGCATAGAGAGTTTTTTCAAGCTTCAATCACCTTAGCCCCTTAAACAATTCTCTCTTTTGTTATTCAATGATTCTCATTCCTTGTTTTCTTTAAAATGGTGTTTAGGTCCTTTATTTATAGAGTAAAAGACAATTTTTTTTTGAGTTCTAATGGCTCTATTATAGTTGTCAAAGAATATAACCGTTATGAGATTCGAATTAGAAAAAATTCCAATTTTGAGAATCTTCGAGCACTTGAACCATATCATTTGAGTACTTAAATCTCATCTTCGAGCGCTCAAGGGAAAACCATTTTCTGTTGGTATCTTCTTGAACAAATTTGAGCACTTAGATATATCTTTCGAGCATTTAAACCTATTCGAGCACTTGAAGGATCTATTCGAACGCTCAAACCTTGCCAGTCTAGACTGATGGGAGATAATACCGAGGCCCCTATAAACCGACTCTGATAAACCAGCCGGGTCTTGTCTTGATTCTAGGGGAATCAACCTAAAGAATTCCCGAGAAGACAAACCTAGGGAACCTTTGGAGATCCCCCACCTAAAGAAATACTGAGGCCATCAGTGAGATAACTAACTATCGGGTATTTTAGGCATAAGCAAGAAGCATCTAGTTACTTATCCAACCCCTTGGTACCCAACTCCTTGAGTATTCTAGAAGTAATCCCAGGTTGTTGCTTGGATCAGTCGATACCAAAAAATTGGTCGTAACCTTGAGGCACCCGGTACCCAGGAATCCTCGACAAGCTAAAGACATAAGGACCTCAACTACCTCGCTTAAAGATAAGCACAACTCAAAAACCATTATTAGAAGGGAATATTCTATACAGCTGGTCTGACACACTGAGAAAAGTGACAGAGAGAGCAGGGAGAGACGTGGGGGGAAGGCAACAGGCGAGATCCGATTTGATATTGTTGATGTATATTGTCAATTCCATATTGTAAAAATACATGGAGTGGTAGATTAGGCATGGCATGAGCACATTGCATATCTTGAGTCATGTCTGTATTCATCAAGTGGTTGGTTTCCAAGACGGAAGACGAACTCCAATCACTTAAAGCCGAGGATGATCCGTTCCTAAGCCTGTCAAGGTTCGAAGTCTTGAAGACCGAGGTTCATCAAGCTCAAGAAGGTTTGTAAAATTATATAATGTGATAGACATAGGTTAAAAAGCTCAAAAGTCATTTACATAGCCTTATGAACCAACTCATGCCTCCTACATAGATTCCCAAGTGAGTGGGAGTAAGAACAAGGCATTCTGACAGAAAAACAGGGGAATCGGATTGATCCTGAGGAAGTCAGATCAATCCGCACTTAGCGGATCGATCTGCTACTTACCGGATCAATCCGACAAAGCCCGAATGTCTCAGATTGAGACACCAAGTCAATTCGGGGATGCCAGATCGATCCCTGAGGATCAATCTGACATTATCAGATCGATCTGCAATCACATAATTTCAAAAAAAATATAATCAATGCCTGTAATTTTTTACCGTTGGGAGAGATGTCAAATCAAGGGTGCATGACAGTGCTCGTCCCCTATAAGTATAAGAGAAGCTCAAGAGAGCTCTCTAACACTCAATAACACACTAATCAAATTGAACACAAAAAGAGGAGAGAGCTAAAGAATTTATACCTCCCAACTACCAAAGGCTCATGAGCATTGATTAAAGATCAAAAAGCCTTTAAGCGCTTCCCTAGCACTCTATATAGGAAGGCCAACAAGAGGGAAGTAAGGAGAAGGGTTTACTCCCAAGTAAACCCTAGTGAGAAGCTCCAAGAAGCAAAGATGCACTCTTGGAAGCTTGGTGGAACACATTGGCACACTAGCCCAACAAAGGAGCAACCACCTTCATATGCATTAAGCAATACACAAGCCTTATGAGGTAATTTGTATTGACTCTTATTTTTATATTGAACATTTAGCACCCATTGGAGACATCGGGTGTAGACCACACCCACCGGAGACACCAAGTGTAGACTATAGCACTACCACCGGAGACACCGGTAATGTCAACCATACCCACCGGAGACACCGGGTATAAACCTCTCCCGCCGGAGACACCGAGAGTAGAGCTTGCTTTGCAAGTAAATAGGTTTTAGAATTTTAATTTTGATTGTAATGTAATTCAATCTTAATAAAATTTGATAGCTCAATAGTGAGCTTTGAGAGTGGATGTAGGCCCGAGTGCCGAACCACTATAAATATTATGTTATGTGTTTGCTTGTGGTGTGAATTGTCTCTTCTCTCTATATTTACATGGCATGTTTATCATTTCATATATGATCTTTCACATTTGCAATTAAGTGCAAACATAAAGTAATTGGAGGATTAATATTATAAATTGCCATTGCATTGCACTTGAATCTTTAATAATTGAAGTATATTTATAAGTGCATTAAAATTCCAAGTAATACAACAAACATTTTAAACTGGAATTTTAATTAGGGGTAAATTAAAAAGAATTTTGAGATATCCTATTCAGCCATTAAGGCATCGTTCAAGAGATGCAAGATGATTGTGTAGCATAGCTTTAAACCTTTCGATTTCAAAGAGCTCCGCGACAATGTATCCATTACTGCAATGGAGATGATTTTGGCTAAGACGAAATGTGTAGGTGTTGTTGGAGTTGATTATACTGCATGTGGATGTGTTATTAGATACACACATGGGTTACCCTGTGCACTTGAGATAGCAGAGTATAGTAGTTAGGGAGTAGTTAGGGGAGTCCCATTCCACTTGAGTCAGTACATGCGCATTGGCACAAGCTTGACATGCATCCTACCACAAGCCCTACAAGCCATGATTTGGACACCGCAACAGCTATGGAATTGTTTCTACAATGGTTCAACCAATCTAATCAGTCCACCAAAATGCAAATGCTTAAGAAGTTGCTAGAGTTAGCAACGCCGGACAACACACATATCAAGGAACTTGATGTTAAAAAAATATCCGAGGTCGCCCAGATGCCAAAATAGACACATCCATGCGGCGTGATCCATCCACATTTGAGAGGGTGCCATCATTACAAGATAGCTACTCTCCAACAGAAACCACCACTATCAAAGCCACCTAACTACAATCAGTGAGACAAACACAATAGAGGAGATCGAAGGAAAAGGTAATTAATATACACATTATCATGTAAGTGACGAAGTAATTCAACCATTGTGTGGCATAACATGTTTTCTCCTTTTCTTGTAGGTTATTCGATCAAGTTCATCTAAACGAGCTTCCTCACTATATTATATGCGCTCTTTCCTAGAAGGCATTTGGCCTTATATTAGGAGTGTTATAGACGTGGCAGCAGACGGGCATTGTGGCTTGAGGGCCATCATTGGATTGATGGGATTTGGAGAGGATAATTAGGCACAAGTTAGGGAGAATTTGGTGTACAAGTTGGACAGCCATGACCCCCTATACGAGCAAGTATATGGGTCATCCAAGAGAGTGCAGGAGATTAGATATTTATTAGCCTATTTCAATGATAATGCATCGTACGGTCATTGGATGACCATGCCAGAGTGTGGACATCTGACTGCATCGCACTATGATGTTGTCTTTTATTACTTGGGTGTGCATCAATGCCTCACTTTCCTACCACTTATATCAGATCCTATCTCTACTGTCGCTTAAGGGAAATTTCCATTGGTTTCATCAACGAAACCACTTTGTCTAGGTTATCCTAATGCCAGGTCATCCAATCCCCCCCATAGTGACATTTTGGTATAGATATAGATATAACAATGCATCGGGTTGGGCGCTTCCATCATATGAAGGAAGGATCAAAGAGTTTAGACTATCGTTAGCTTGAGTGTTGCTACACAGGAGTCGTATAGACTTGAGTGATGATTGATGTAGTTTTTGTTTTGTTGCACATCTATTGTATTGTATCCTTCTAGTCATATTTTGTAATCATGTATAGAACACTAATAGTGACTTATGTAATTTGATATATTAATGAAATTGGAAGTTTTTTTGTTGTATTCATTCTTTTTCTTGTTTGGCATCTTAGGGCTACAAAAAAAAAACCATTATATTTTTGTTCGGCATCTCAGGGCTGAACAGGCTTAAGGCTAAAAAAAAAATTCAAGTTTAAAAAAGGTGAATTTTTTTTTTTACCTTGGGGGCTTCCGTATTGACCTCAATTCTTGCGAAGGCTTTAAAACCAGCTCTCAAACACATATATTATCAGACCCATTCCATATTAGATTCTTTAATCTCTTCAGATTAAACCTAAGCATTTTCAGTAGGTGATGAACCTTTGGCAAACCCCCGAGAATTTACCATAGATCAGAAATTTAGCCAATCAATGACCTTACTTTGTTAATTCTAAGACATTCGAAAGACTCACCTAGGCTAGGACCATCAAAGGCTCAATATGACCTAATCACTCCATTCTCTCTCAATCAAGTCTAAACCGCTTTTGTCTGTATCCAACACTTGGTGAATCCCCGAAAGTTCCTCCAAAACCCAATTCCATCAAAATCAGGACTATTTTCTTAGATTTTTCTTTATCTTCAAGAGACCTAATAAACTGGACCAATTACAAACTCAACATAGCCTAATTACTCATTTTCTTATAAATTCAGTCTGTTTTTCTGCTAAATAAGTCCCATTAGGAAACCTTCCAAGAATTCTCTCCCTTCATTAAATGCTCTCATAAATACTCCCCAAAATATCCTAAAAGTGGGTTTGAGCTAGGGCCATTGATTTGATATCATCTCAAACTCCCATTTGATGAGTGGTCATGATCATTTATCCTAAACCCTAACTCATCATCCACTATTGATCCCCTAAACTCTATTTAAGCCCTTGAAAATCGCCTCGTTACCTCCACCCTCCATCTTTCCCCCCTTGCCACATGACTTCCATCAAACCCTCTATCCATTTTGGCCAATGAGAGGAGGCTAACTCAGCTCACATGTGTGTGGCTAAGGTGCCTCCACACCCTCACATTCAAACCTCCTCTCCACCACCCATTTTCCATGGTGGGCCCTATATGTCATATGGCAATCATCCCTTCAAAGCCTCCTCTCCATCCAATGGTCCCCCTCTCGAAAGCATCAGTCTATCAACCTTTGATGCTTCTATATCGATTCATTTTTTTGCATGTTTAAGGCCATTAATTGCAATCGAAACATAATAAAGACAAGATGTTTTGTAATAGAACTAACACAAAGAAAACAACTGCTCATTACATATAAAGTGTTTCAGTACATGTGATCATATAAAAGATTATAAAATATAAAGAAGAACAAAGTATATAGGGGTCATCCCCTGTATAATACAAAAAAATAGTAAACATCCACTTATAGGGTCATCCTCCACGCTGCCCCTATTTCGCGTATATTTGTTGCCACTAGAACTAGGTGGATGGGCAAGTATATGGGTCATCCACGAAAGTGCACTGGGAGGAGGAATTGGGGCATGTGGAGCGCTGGGAGGAGGAGGTGGGGCCTATGGAGCATTGAGAGGAGGAGCTGGGGCCTGTGGAGCACATGGAGGAGCATTTGGGCACTATACAACCAATGAAGATGGGGCATGGGGATCTGGGGCACAGTGTTGATGCCACATCGTAAAACCTGCCATACACGATGCAACGTACTAACCAATCTATCCCTCGGCATCTCCTCAATACTGCCACCTATAAGAGACTGAATAATCTACAGTGAACACTCATTGCGTTGAAATGAAATATACTAGAAAGTTTATGATGAATACATTTTTAATAATTAAAAAAGTAATTAACATAGACATGCAAACATTAAACGATATACCTGGATGATAGTATTGACGTGTATGGTACCTTGCGTCGGTGGCTGGGGCGTACCACTAGATTGATAGAGTGGATTCTACATGTGTATATGGGACACACGCTGATACCACTCCATATAATCAATGGCACACTCGGAGGGATACGCGGCTGACACAAATCTATGCACATCAGATAGCATGTGGATCTCCCACACCTCCTAGAACTACTCCAAATATGCATATACCGATCAATACGTGGTAGCGAATACACCCCGAATACCTCAAGTAGGAGCTATGAGAGCAGGGGGAATGACTTGACGTCGCCCAAATTGCTGTAGGACATGCATGGGATGGTAGGGCTCCACAATCACCAGGCACCTCAATAACCCATGAAAGTATACAATGTTTTGGAATGCATGGTGTTCCCTGCAATTGGTGTATGGTGTCCATCTCACCTGCATAAACCATATAAAATGTACGTTAAAAAGTAAGGATTGTCATAAACTATCAACATGTATAAATATATATATCAATAACATATTAAAAATGTTAAAAAAATAATTAACAATACCTCATGGATCACCCATGCATCAATAGTCTCTCTTAAAGCCCTCAAATTGTCCCCAAGGGAACTCCTCTCCTTGCGTGGCTTCTCACGCTGCACACGTGGCTGTTCATTAAGGTAGTTCATGTTATGATTTGGCTCTAAGGAACAAAAGTGCTCGTAAATCCATCCCTCGAGCAACATAACATAACCTGCCATTTACTTGACTTGAATCCGGCTGATAATCCCGAGATGATGATAAATATAAGTAAATGCTCCAGCACCCCATGAGTATATATGGATCTTATCCAAGTCCCGTAGCAACGCAAAAAAACAAATGGGTACCCATGTACACATCTTGTCTACAAACAACATACACTCCAAAATATACAACAAATAGCCCATAGTAGCATATCCAATTTCATCCTCACTCCAAGCATTAGTAACCCCTGAAAATTTGAGCCTCAACCACTCCATCCTCATTGCCTAACCTCGTGCCTTATCCAACTCTGCTTGTGCCTCCTCCACCGTAACCCCCAGTGTCTCGGTCAGTAGTGTCTCAGCCTCTCCATTAGATAATCGAGCTGGCTCCACTTAGATGGGAGTCCCTGTCACTAGAATCCCAAGGAGAATCTAGACATCATCAATTGTGATTGTCAGCTCCCCAAATGACATGTGGAATGTGTTGGTCTTAGGGTACCAATGCTCAACAAAGGCGGAGATGACTACCCAATTGACGGACTGGTATGATGCATGTAGTAATGGGTATAGACTTGATTGCCACACCAACTCCATAAACTTAGAGTTCTGGACACCTTATACCTCTACCTGACACTCATCAAACTTGTCTATGTGGCTAATACATTTTAGCGAGTCACACTCTTGCAAAAGAAAGAAACAGTGTTAGCATAGTACACACATATGAAATAACACAAATAAATAGCCAAATACATAAAATAAACAAATAAATATCCCATGCTGCCAGATCAATGAGGCGACATGTGTGGAATAGTTGTCTAATAGGGTCGGGTCCTTTAGAGCTCCACGAACATCGGGGATCGGCGGGGACTGCGGCAGTGTTGCTGGCTCCACAACAGGTATAGTCTCACCCACTA
>JAOXJP010195342.1:0-12172 GCA_025762735.1 Platanus orientalis
GCTTTGGTCTCCCATAAGAAGGTTAAGGCTTATGTCTCCCTTACTTTATTAGGAGTTGAGGCGTTAGTCTCCCCCAAAGCTGTGACAGCGTTGCCTATCTTAGCCAAAAAGGGCAAGTCTAATGATATATTGAGGGGACATGCCACTCAAATGATCTTAAATAAGTCTAGGAAGTAATGGAGACTGAAACTAAACAAATAGTCGAAAAACATTGAAACTTTAGGAAAGAGACAAAATTTTGTCTTGGGCAAGGCCCTAGGATTTCATTCGCCACAACAAAAGTGTGCGAATGAAATTAAAAATTCACATTCGCCACCAGCATAATGCGCAAATGACATACCCATTTATCATTCACGTAGACGTAATGCGGCAAGGAAATGGAAAAATGCCACGATGCATAAGCTTGACAGTAAATACACTCACCAGGGGAAACCAGTTAATGGCTCTACACCTTCCACACATAGTTCAGTCCAAAAACTCATGGCGAATGATTTGTGCAAAACTTTGCACTTACGGGAGCAGCAAAATATGCGCCATATGGCGAATGAAGAAAGTTCACATTCGCACACAAAACCATGACATTCGCGTAACTTAGTTTCGGCAAATGAACAAGTAAAATTTCATTCACACACACAAGTGAGCTTGTGGTAAGATCTTCTTTTGCAACCCGAGAACTAGGATTTGACTATAGTCCATATCACTCTCACAGGAGTCCCTACGATGCTTAGGGATCAGATAAAGCAACAGATTATTAATCACGTTGAGATATCAGTCCTGAAAGAAATGTGCAACATAAGAGAAGGGGATTTAAGGCAGAGACTTATGCTTCACAAAAATATTAGTCACAAGGAAACATGGTCACCCCTCTTAAGAGGTGCAACAAACAAAACAATAAAGCAAGAATAGAGTTCAAAAACTCAATGCTCTTGACCCGATTTGATCTCCCCAAAGGAGGCAAACCAAAAAGAAGGAAAACCTCAGCCTTTAAACACAAACAAGAAGCCAATTTACCCTAGCCCTTTCATGAGCAACCAGAAATGGGGGTTATGCAAATCAATGCAATGCCACCCTGGCTGCACCCTAAGGAAATAATCTCTTTTTGCTTCCTAATACCAAAGACAACCTGGATTATGCACTCCATTGTAGCAGAAATAAGAAATTTGGCCCTCCCCAAAAATCTTAGGCAATTGTAATGTTCACTAGGGCAAGAAAAGATGCTTTTGTTGACACTCCTAGTTCTCCTGAACCGCAACCACGAGGTTTTAACTCTGCTGGTATGATGACCAAAAGCCAGTTGGCGGCAAATGCTAGAACACCCAAAGCACCTTCAAGGGGATTACCAATTACTGGGAGGGGTCCTACAGCTTCTCCTGTCATGTTCCATCATGAGGACAATCCATTCACTCGACACAGAGCCACTGCGACAGTCAATGTCACCTCTACTTCACAAGGATCTCAGGTTACCATAGTGGGGTCAAGCAGAGGCCAGGATTTGCCCATTGACCCGACAATAAGTGCAGAAAATGTAGACCTTAGAGATTATCGTTCTGACTCTAAAGGGGAATGCACTACAACTGTAGAATGGTAAGCTCAAGTAGAGAGTCGAGATTGTCGCCTGGCTACTCAAGAGGTCGCCATAGCATAATTAAAAGCCATGATTGAACAACTCACACTTGAAAGATAGAGAACGATCCCTTTAAATCCCAATCTCACCACAACAGAATCAACAAGGCTAACCATCCCTAACCAAGTGCAAGGGGGTACGCTCCCTATACACCTGAATACGCCTTTGTCACTCTGCCTGGGCCTGCCCTAGTCATAAGCATTGCATCCAACATATCCACTCCACAAAGACCACCCATACAGGTGCTTCCACGAGGTTCACATCCACAAGGAACTCACTAGGTTCCTTATTAGTAGCAAGAACCGCCTTTACATGGGCACACACCTCCATGGACGTATGGTTACAATGGTTATACTGCGTATGGCAACCTCCCTTTACGCTGTAAGGACCATATGCGCATTAGGGTCTACCTATGGTAGACCCTAACTACATGCAAATAATGATGACTAAAATTCTTAATGAATATAAAGAGCAAGAAACTATAAGCATGTATAGTACAGGGAAACCTTATCCCCCGCATGTGGATGCAACACCTTTTCCACCAAAGTTTGTTCAGCCTCACTTTAACATATTTAATGGGATAACATGCCCAAAGTAACATATTACTCATTTTGAGTCTCGGTGCGACGCTATTACCCAACAAGGTGACTTGTTATTAAAGTTGTTTGTGCAATCCCTTGATGGAGCAGCTTTCACATGGTACTTAAATTTGAAACCCAACTCTATCTCAGACTAGGAATCAATGAAATAAGCATTCGTACAATAGTTCTATGGCACATACAGGCCTGTCAAGTTGTATGAGCTGACTAATGAAAGACAACGGGATAATGAGTCAATCGTGGACTTCATCAATAGATGAAAAAATATGTCTTACGCATGTAAGAATGCACCTCCAATCAAGACACTACTGGAGATGTGCCTGCAAAATATAGCCTTCGAGCTTTCACTCCATCTCACAGCTCAGAAGTATTCTGGGTTCGATGATTTGATATCTAAGGCGTCCGCTTTGGAAAGAAGGTTGCTAGACCACAAACGAGAAAGGAGAGGGAAAATGATGGTTAACAAGATGGAGTTAGCCATGGTGGGCACTAAAAGACCACCCACGAAGTTAAAGGTCAAACATAGCACAGAGACAACTAAGCCAGCAAAGCAAGAAGCCCCTCCCAGGAGGCCAAGCATGAAAGAGCATTAAGAAAAGGCCTACACATTCTATTTAGATGATTTGGAGAGTCTCTTCAGGCAAACAGTTGAATATCAGGATATCATACTTCTTGAGTCAAAAAGACCGACAGAAGCTGATAAAATTAATGACCCAAAGTATTGCAAGTATCATCGCATTCTAGGGCATACCCTGCAAGATTGTTTCGTGTTTAAGGACAAACTCCAAGAACTAATCGACAAGAATACCATAGAGCTAGACGCAAAAATAAGGGTTGTAACCACTAATGATGCCTTTATGGATAAAGACATGGTTGATCTCGTCAGCATCCAAGGCAACAGGGATAATAAAGGCAATTGGGCCGTAATCGAAGGTGAGATGACACAAAAAAGAAGACTCCAAGCTGTCACACAAAGAAAGGGAAATGTCCTTAAAAAGACCCATGAGGACTACTTATTAGAACAACCGCTTCATGTGCCGGCTACACCAGAAGAGTCTTCATTTTTGCCTCTACTGGATTCTTACAACATGATGCAATTGTACATGATAGGAATCCTCACTTATAGGGAGGACCACAACAGGCACCGACATCACATGGATCAACATTAGTCATTGATTGGTCACAAAATACCGTGACATACCAAGATCACTCCAAAGGGGTAACTATTCTGATGGTGGTCTATAGGTATAACGCCAGGGGTATCTTTATCGCACTAATAGGCACCATCCAAGACCCCCCATTATGGTTTGCTAAGAAAACTCGGTTACCAATGACACCCTAGAAGCGCACATGCTTCTGGAATGTACTAGCCAAGTTCAGGCGATGAGATTTTTCTTGTCATTGTACAGTTTATTTCGAGGTGTTTTCGCCTGGTTTCGAGGTCCCGCTATTCACCACCTTCTTAGACGAAAACTACCAATGCCCGTGGTGTCATTTGTTTAAGTTCATGATATTGTGTAGAGAGGTAATGCATAATGATAATTTGCTACCACGACTGTTCCCGCTCTCCCTGACGGTCCACCATTGGATTAGTACATGGACCTCGCACTGCAAAGCATACCTTCTTGGGGCCATTTGATTGAAATGTTCATCCACGAGTTTATGAGACCAAGTGTGGAACCATATGATCCTTAGAATTCAGACCCCCTGAGACGACCCCCTCAACAACAAACATATGAAGAATTTGATGGCGCTCCTGATCAAATCATTTCCCAATTGTTGGATTCATGACGATTCGATGAAACAAGACAACCCATCAGACATGAGGTCTACCTCACTGAGTTCCCTAAAGACTATCAGCTTCCTCCTCTTATGCTATATACTGGAAACAGGGACCCCCATTTCCATGCCCACTAATTCCTAGAAGGCACAAGCTTGTCAACCACTACCCACGATCTATTGGTACGGATTTTCCCAGTGTCTTTAGACTCACAAGCTTTCGATTGGTACTTGACGTTACCATCGTGCTATGTCTCTTCATGGTCAATGCTCATCGATTGCTTCTAGCACTGGCAAAGGGCATATAGACACGACCTCCAATATATACAAAGCATGGTGTGGTTCTTACCCCAAGACCAATGGGACATTGATATGGATGTCAGTGACTCCTCGACTTTAGCTGACAAAGATGATGACGTTCTAAATCTATGGCAGACTAGGTGTCGTGATTTAAACATTCAAGATATGCTGCCTTTGATCATTGACTTGGACGAATCTAGCGACGATGAGTCTAGCTTCGCTTCTGCTTCTCAGGACCTCTCTGAGAATGAAATGTCTAATAACTCACAAATAGAGACTTGTAATGTCACAAAACTTAAAATCACTACCCCAGTGGAGGAGCGCCAGCCACAACCTAGGTACATCAATCAAGTCAAGTTGAGATCCGGAAAGCAGATCCCACCACGAGGTCCCACAGCTAATCAATAAGCTGAGGCAATGAAGAAGGTGTCCATGGAAGCCGAGCATAGCAAGGCCATCAAAAAGACAGATAACTCTGTTCCATATGACGTGATGGCACACCTTAAGTAGATCCTATCATTACTGACAATTTATGATGTTCTTCGCATGTCACCAGAGCTCAGGGCATCATCTATGCCTTAACTCACCTAGACAAGTTTACTACAAATGACGAGATTGTCAAGGCTTCTTGGCAAACTGCAACACAAGAGGGATTGTGTATGCCCACGGTCACCTTCAAAGATACTAATCTATATTCCAATGATTCCGACCATAATCGGCCCTTATTCATCATGGGATCTATCGATAATTAACCCATGTTAAGAGTTATGATCGATGGCGATTCAGTGATCAACATACTTCCGGCCAAAACACTGGACTATCTAGGAATAGACCCATCTTCACTTCAACCCAGCACACTCGTCATCCAAGGGTTTAATTAAAATGAACAACACCCTCTTGGTTTTATTAGGCTAAGGACAAAGTTTGGTCACATCAAGGATTAGACACCCTTTTATGTGATTGATGCCAATACTGCTTACAACGCTCTCATAGGTGGGCCATGGTTGCACAAGTTCTAGGTGGTCCCATCAACGTATCATCAGTGCATCAAGCAACCCTGGCAAGACATTTAGGGTACCATAATAGCTGATAACAATCCCTTTCAAATGGCAGAGTCCTACTTCACTGATGCCACATATTACCAAAAGTCTGATCCCCTAGAAACATCAGTAAAAGACAAAGAAGGTGGGACTAAGCCAAGGAAGCTTAAAGTAAAGCACAGTGCTGTGACTACTAAGGGCTACTCACCATTACTACCTTAGTCAGTAGCACAGGACCTTGTCCTTTCTCTGGCACATTTGTCAGGAATGCGTGTTGACCCTTACTAGACATCATCCATCTTTTTACCTGAAAGTCATACCCAACCTCCCAATAGTTCAGGACCTACCTCAAAGGGAGAACTCAAGGACCCGGCCGATCTGTTGCCACATACAAAATTGGTTGTGCAGCTGCTTCAGAACTCTGGCTTCGATCAGAAGGAAAAATGGAAGAACTCTTACAAAGGTATGGAAGTTCTAACCCAGCATTTCGAGCAACTAGTCCTCCATTCCAAGAATAAGGACGATACAAGAGGGCTGGGCAGGAGACCCACCAAACTAAAAGTATCCTCACATGCCATCACAACATTTGGAATAGATCTATTCGAAGACGCCCCCTTTAAGTGCTTGTTTGTAGAAAAAAAGTCATCTTCTAATGACTTTGTCATGGATTTAATGATGCCCGTGCCTCCGGAACTTGAGGATGAAGGCCAAGCAACGGTGGAAGATCTAATCAAGATAAACCTGGAAACAAGGGATGACTTCCACCCTACTTTCATTAGTGTATACCTCTCTTCACAATAATAGATACAATATCTGGAATTCTTGAGGCAAAATCGAGACGTGTTTGCCTGTAATTATTCTGAAATGCTGAGATTAGACCCCAATGTGGTAGTCCACCGACTCACAATTGATCCAACTCAGCGGCCCATCAAACAACATCCTCACAAAGTCAGAGATGATATTACTAATAAGATAGAAGGAGAAGTGGAAAAGTTGCTTAAGGCCAGGTTCATCCGTGAAGTCCGATACCCTAAATGGCTTGCCAACATCGTACCTATACAGAAAAAAAACGGCCAAATTAGGGTGTGCATTGATTATAGGGACCTTAATAGTGCATGCCAGAAGGACGACTTTTCTCTGCCACTCACAGAGTTATTGGTAGACGCCACCATGGGGCATGAAGCGCTCTCTTTCATGGATGGTTATTTAGGATACAACCAGATACAAATAGCTCTAGAGGATGAAGAGGCCATGGCATTTCATACACTGATTGGAGTATTTTGCTACAGAGTCATGCCCTTTGGTTTAAAGAATGCTAGCACTACTTATCAGAGGGCAATGACCTACATATTTGAAGACGTGCTACATGATACGGTTGAATGTTACGTTGATGATCTGGTTGTGAAGACAAAGCTCAAGCAACATCACATTACCGATCTAGACCGGGTCTTCCAACGAATTTGTCAATATAATTTGAAAATGAATCATCTCAAATGTGCATTTGGCGTATCATCAGGGTGGTTTCTTGGGTTCATTGTCCGGCATAGGGGAATCGAGATCGATCCTAAGAATATTACAACCATAATTGAGATGCCCAAACCACAAAACATCTCTGAACTGAAGAGATTACAAGGGAAACTCACCTACATTCGATGGTTCATTTCCAATCTATCAGGACATTGCCAACCCTTTTCTCACCTAATGAAGAAAGGAGTTCCTTTTGTCTGAGACAAAATCCTATCAAAATGCTTTTAACAGTATCAAACAATACCTACTAAATCCACTAGTGCTCATGAGCCCGGCTATGGGCAAGCCGTTACTTTTGTATGTGGCAGCCATGGAATCATCTCTTGGGGCATTGTTAACCCAACACAATGAGGAAGGTAAGGAATATGCTTTATATTATCTCAGCAGAATAATGGTCGCACTGAGTTGAACTACTCCCCCATAGAAAAAACTTGTTTGGCTTTGGTCTTTGTGCTAAAAAATTGAGACATTACCTCCTCACTACAACAATCCATCTTATATCGCGGGCTGACCCATTAAAATACATTATGAGTCGACCCTCGGTACAAGGGCGCATCACAAAGTGGACCGTCCTCTTAGAGTTTGACATCCACTACGTGCCACAACGAGTAGTTAAAGGGCAGGCACTAGTAGATTTCCTAGCTACACACCTAGTACCTGATGATTCCTCGCTTCAAATAGAGCTACCTAATGAGAATGTCATGCAAGTATAGGTAAAAAAAGATTTGGGAAATGTTCTTTGATGGCGCATCCCAAGGTTCTTCTGTTACTCTAGGAGATAACATAGACAAGTCTTTAGGAGTTGACATTGTTTTCGTCACCCCAGATAATGGCATTGTCATGCACTCACTCACACTAAGAGAGGGGCGTTCGAACAATGAAACTAAGTATGAAACATTGATTGCAAGCCTTGAACTGGCCCTGAAAATCCCCATAGATGACCTCACCATTTATTGGGATTCAGAGCTTATTATTCGCCAAATGAATGGCCTCTACCATATCAAAAAGCCAAGTCTCACACCTTATTTCCAAAAGGCTAAAGACTTGGCAAAGCTGTTATGGCGTTTGCAAATACAACATGTAAGAAGATACCATAACAAACGAGCCGATGCATTGGCAAGTTTGGCAACATCACTCACACATCCAAGAGACTATTATCTCGTCATTCATATTGGGGAAAGATAAGTTGTGCCCCCATTGGCCCCACCCAGCAAAGATAATGCTTCACTTATTTGTAACATCGATCTACGTGACCATGAGACACAGAGTATTGATGGCAAGCTAACCACGGAGGAAGAAGACTGACGCAAGCCTTTCATCTAACATCTCATGGATAGAAAGGAGCCTCTAGACCCTGTGAAACGCATTGAGATAAGACGACGAGCCACCCGATTTACCTTGCAGGGTAATCAACTATATCGGAGATCACTTAATGGCATATTATTGCATTGTTTATCAACTGATGAGGCCACCACGATGATGACTGAAGTGCACACCGGCGTGTGCAGAGGGCACCAGAGCGGTCTTAAGCTTTAATACCAGCTAAAATGGCTTGGCTACTATTGACCAATGATGGTGGTCGATTGTATCGATTATGCAAAAAGATTTCGTGTTTGCCAACTATATAGTGATTACGACCATGTGCCAACCGAACCTCTGCACACCACCTCTTGCTCATGGCCTTTCTCCAAATAGGGAATGGACATAATAGAACCAATCACCCCGACTTTTGCCAAAGGGCATCGATATATTTTAGCTGCAATAGATTACTTCTTTAAGTGGGCAGAGGCTGTAGCCTTAAGAGAAATCAAGGCCTTTGACATCGTCTGGTTTGTCAAAATTCACCTCATATACAGGCTCGGTATTCCCAACCATATAATCATAGACAATGGGCAGCCATTTATGAGTTCACCCTTGTACCGACTAATGGAAAAATACAACATTAACCTGGAGCATTCTTCAAGATACTACCCCCAAGATAATGGTTTTATGGAAGCTTTTAACAAAACCCTTTATAAGATCATTAAAAAAAAATGGTAACTAGGCACAAAAAGGACTAGCATGAGCATTTGTCAGAAGCACTCTAGGCATACCGCACTACCTTTCATACACCTACACAAGCAACCCCATACTCTTTGGTGTTCGGTGTAGAGGCAGTTCTACCAATTGAAATCCAGGTCTCATCCCTAAGGGTGGCAATACAAGACGGCCTAACAGAGACTGAAGCTGCAAGAATCCGTCTTTCAGAACTAGAAACTCTTAATGAATCTAGGCTTGCCGCGCAACAACAATTGGAATTATACCAAGCTCGCATGGCCAAGGCCTATAACAAGAAAGTCAAGCTTTGCTCATTTATCAAAGGTGAACTGGTACTCCTTGCACGATCCCCACTTGATCACACAAAAAGGAAAGAAGGAAATTTGCCTCTAAATGAGAAGGCGCATATGCCATTGAAAAACCTTATCCTAATGGCGTATACCTGCTTCGGGATGTGGAAGGCAATCAAATCCTCCCCGTTACCAATGCCAGATTCCTGAATAAATATTATCCTTAAGAGGAGTCATAATGGCTTTCAAGGAACTACGTCGGTTTGATCCTATCATGTATAAGTACGTAGGCAGTCTGGGTGTCCATTTTCCCCGCATGTAACCTCTCTCTACAAAAAAAAGAGCCGATCTCATTGAAAACCAACAATGGTAATGAAATGCAAAAATAGGCAATCCCCAGACTTAGGTTAAGAGATCCTAAAGGGAAAAAAGGGAAATATATACATCATGCGTGATGGAAAGGGTGTGGCAAAAACTCACATTGAGCACCATAGTAAAAGAATCCACTCATGGCAAGATTAAATCCTCGTTGATCACATTGAAAACCAGCAATGACAATGCAATGCAAAAATTAAGTGAACCCCAGTCCTAATTAACAACCATTAAGGGCAAAAAAGGGACAAAATACCTAAATTCTCATAATCGAACTATGGCTGGGCTTGATCCTGTTTCAGGATACATAGGAAGCCTGCCATAATGGGGCAGGGGCAGCCCCATCTTCATCCACCCCACAATCTCTCTTTGAGAACTATACCATTCCGTTGAAACACTACATGATACAATTCTCAAAGGGGAAAGGAATACACACGCCTAAACTCCAGAGATGCATAAAATTTGATAAAATGGATGCTACAACAAAGGCACTCCTCCCTACTCCCTACACTACCCTCAGCCTCTCGCTGGGTCATGGCTACTAAAACCCAGGAGTTTGGCATGCAACAAAGGTAACACCTTAGCATTCACTTTCAGGGCATCATTCGCCGCATCGACATCTGATTGTGCCACATTGAGATTACGAATCATCTCCCTGTAGACTCCATCACGCCAGTTTATCTCTCGGCTCATCAATTCGTCCTTGCAACGGTCTACCATATAAATGGTTCGACGAATAGAATTGTCCACATGATCAATGAACCTCTTATGAGTTTCAATCCTATTCATGACTTTGTTAAAGCGTTCCTTCAATGCTTCCATCTGCGCCATTAATTTATCGACGTCCCGCACCAGTGGCCTGATCTCTGTCAAGACCCTAGTCTGTTGGGAAGTTAGGTCTGCCATCCTAATCTCTTCCTCCTAAAGGCATAGACGAACATCGTGTTCTGGTTCTTTTTATACCTTGATGTCCTTTGCCTCACAAAGTTTGGACAAAGCATCAAGGAGACACATCACCATGCCTCTGAACTCGAAGTTGTAGATGCAAGCCTCTATGCGATCTAATGCATATAAAATCTCTTAGTAGACGAAAGGAAGGGCCACCTCCTCAGTCGATAAGCCAACTAAATGCCTAATTAGCGCATCACGCTCACGACGAGTCTCAGAAACTCTTGCCTCCACCTCCCTAGTGGCGGGTATCCTTACTACATCTGTAAAAGAAATCAATGACATCAGGTTATAAGAACTAAGGAAGCGGATCATAAACTAAACAAAGGGCTCGAAGAGTACCATAGTCAAATAAAGGCTCGACACCCTCCCCCTCAGTCGAGGACTCATATCACTTTATACGCGATCCAAACGGTTCTCCAACCTCAAGAACACTGGCAACTTTCCTTCTAGGAGCCATGCCTATGACATAAAATGAAAGTATTTACAAAAGCCAATGGAATGAGAAGGGCAACAAGAGTAGCCCTCTTATTTATAAACATGAACGGCCGTAACCTTTCAGAGAAGGGTGTCTTGGAAAAGAGAGTAAAAATGATGGATTCATTCTGTTATGATGATCCAAAGTGGTTGTCTGATATTATCAATAGGAGGACCGCATCAACACCGCTTCAGGGATATACATATATGTTGTCATGACGTTTGGGTATTACACCCGAAAAAGCACACATCACTGTGACTCCTAGCCTTTGACTCTTATAAAGGCAGCCATATTCGGCTCTCATAACACCAAAGAACAATCGCACTTGACCTTTAAAAGTTGACCCATCTTGACTCCCATAAAGTCACGCAACATATAGCTCTTATACGTCCACCATATATAACTCTTATAAAGTCAAATAATACATGACTCTCATAACGTCCACCATATCTTACTATGATAAAGTCAAATAATATGTGACTCTCATAGTGTTCGCTAGACCCTACCCTCATAATGTTGAGTAAGCATGACTATAATGTTAGTCACACTTAACTTTTATAAAGTTAATCTTACTTGACCTTCATAATGTTAAGAAAAGTAAATGATAAAGGACAAAATATGGTATTTTATTTCATCAAAAGTTTTTACATCCTCTCCACTACATCATTTTGGGAAGGCAGAAATGAGACATTGACATAAACCCTCTTCTTCGGTTAAGGAAGATCGGATTTGATCGCTTCATTTTACGAACTCTTCTCGAAGACGATCTATGTTGGAAGAGATAGCAGAAATCTCTTATTCAGGAGTGCTTCCCTCCGCTCCTCTCACTTCCAAAGTAGCCTTGAGAGCCTTGAATCAGACCTGCACCCTTGCCAATTCCTCCTAGGCACTGGCCAAGGCATTGTTAATACTGGTCACTGAATCACAAACGTGGTCCAACCTCCCCATCAAGGTCTTTTTCTAGCCCTCGGCAGCATCTAAGTTAGCTTGAACTTCAATATTACTCTTGATACTTGCAAGTTCTGATATTAGTATCGATCGCTTCATTAGAGATGCAAAGTACATCTCTATCCCTTGTTGAAACCCATCATTATGAATGTGGATCTCTACATCTTTGGCCAAGGCTTCCAACACTTCATCTCAAGTGCTCGTAAGGTCAGCCGGCGAGGGTGTTAGGG
>JAOXJP010195353.1:0-12172 GCA_025762735.1 Platanus orientalis
TCATCTCATGAGATCAAATAATTACCCATATAAATAAACAAATTCTTGTGATGATAGAATATTAATTAATTAATTAACTAATCATGCTTATATTTTATGTGAATGGCTTTGTCAAGACACATATTTCCAACACATACATCATAAGAATATATACCAAGGGTTAAGAATATATACCAAGGGTATTATTGTAATCCTCCAATCTATATAATAAAATAAGGCTGATCATATAGAGAGAATCCCTAATCTCACATTACAATTAGGTTTATTCTCTCATTTGTTTTCTTCCTCTTATTCTCTCTTCTTTTTTTATCCTTCTCTCTTCTACATAGAAGCTGCAAACTTTAATAAGTTAAATGTTTCAACTCGTTCTCTCTCTCTCCCAATGTATTCTCTCTCCTCTCTATTTCTCTCTTCTTCTAGGTTGTACTACCAAAGAACATGGTATCAAAGCTGTAAATCTGATCCAATCTGATGGCATTACAGCCTAGCTTTTTTTTTTATCTCCTTTGATCCTTCTTTAATGAAGATTTTTTTTCCCCTTTTTGCATCAAATCAAGTAGGTCTGGAATGCGGGCAGAAACCCTAAGTTTGGTTCTAAACTTGGTGCTATTGATGTTGAGGTCTGTAGTATGTTGTGAGATAGAGTCGTTAGGTGTGAGGAAGAAAGAATGGATTAGGATTTTGTGTTAAGGAAGAAAAAGAAGAGAGAAAGAAGGAATTTGGAAAAAACGTATGGGATGTGTCTACACTCCCATTTCTCTTAGTAGAATATGTATAAGTACATACTACTATATGGTATAGTATTTGTGTACCTATACCATACCAAATACACTAAATGTACATGTAGTAGAATTACAATAATGCCCCACTCTCATACGTGTATTCTCCTACATTCTCCCTCAAAATGGACACGATCCTGGCCAAAAAAAATGATGGGTAGCCTAAATGATAATTCCACTATAAAAAAGCATTAGTAGAGAAAACATCTCTAGTGTAATGAACAAGAAAGCCACATGTGGTGTGGTGTCTAGCATATATAGTATGCCTTAAATGTCCCCTACCAATGGTCTTCCTCGTTACCAAATTCTAAACACACAATACGAAGTAAAGAAAGTGACACTGCTATTCAAGGATTTAGTAATGTCACTGATAGACAATAGATTCAAGGTAAATTTAAGAACATAAAACACAGAAGATGTAAGCATAGTGGAAGTACTTGTGATATTGCCTTTTCTGGCAATAGATGAGAACGAACCATTAGCTATTCTCACTTTATCGCAACCAAAACAAAAGGTATTAAAGGAGAAAAGAGAAGGCATACCAATCATATAATGAGTAATCCATGAATCAATGATCCAAAGGCTGCTAGAAACTAGGACAAATGCAGTGAGGGCTAATGCGGATAGGGTTTTCTTGATGGTAGAAAGGAGTAAGGGTAGATCCCATAAAATTGACTTTACTTTGGAAGTGTTAGGGTGTGTTCTGGATTTCGTTGGCAGAGCTTGCAAGGATTCCTTTGACGAGGAAGCCCAGCAGTCAGTTGCTTTCAAAGGGGGGTCACTTTTTCTGTCTAGGGGTCTAGTGATTGGGGGTGCTTCCTTCGTATTTGCCAATGGAAGCTGAAGGTGCGTAATAAGTTTGTTACTATTCCAGCTGGGAAGGATCTTGTTGGTTGGAAAAGCTGTTTTGAAGTTTTGCGTCAAATGTCTGGTCGTGGGAAGGTTGGTTCTTCAATTTCGGTAGAGGATAATGTTGTGCATTTTCCGGTCACAAATCCAACTGTTCCCCTACGTGTCTAGCCTCCCGAATATAAAGAATGGAATAACGTTGTGTCTTGCGATGTTTGGGGTGTCACGATCCCTTGGCGGTCTATTGCTATGGCAGTTTTGCACCATTTTACAAGGGTGGGAAATGAGAGTTATGCGATGTTTCCCATCTCTTATCCAGTAAACCGTGTGTTGTTCGCTACTTTCTCTGAGGATGATTTGACAAACATCCTCAGCGCTGGTCATCTACGTGTTGGCAAGGGAGTGGTAACGACATAACGTTCAAACAATGGTCGCCAGACCTTAACTGTATTCCTTTAGAAGCTGTGAAAGGGAGTCGTTGGATCCATATTTGGGATCTTCCGTTGTCTAAGTGGAGGCGTGAAGTGTTTAAAACTATAGGTGATCGGTGTGGTGGTATCCTGGCAGTGGACGGCCGTACTCTTAGGCGAGAGGTGATTTCGGTAGCTAAAATCAAAGTTAGGTCAGCAACTCTAGGGGATATCCCTCGTATTCTCAAGCTCAAGAACAGGGAAGGTTAATCTTTTTTGGTATTGGAGGTGGAAGTTGTTGTTCTAACCTTTAACTTGTAGAAGGAGGAGGCCGGCCAACCGGAGCTTAGGGGACAAGAGGTTAGGGATGACGGCAGGCATCTTAATCGTTCTTCTCAAATCCTAGACATTAATCTCCGTTCTAATCCTACAGTGATGGAAAATGCTAGGGTTGAACAGCCCCGGTTTGGGAGAGGGAATGTCAAAAGGGTTAAAATTTTGAATCTTAAAAGCATGAGATCATTGGGTCGTCCGATGGGTTGTGGCCTTTGGATCAGGAGAAGGAGGTAGCTTCTTGAGTGTGGCGGCCTAAAGCTCGAATTGTAGCAGAAGGGATCCCAGATATTTCAGATCTGAATATATTTGATCCAAATTTTAAGTCCTCAAACCATTTTTAGTTGAACTAGTTTAAGCATTTAGAGGGGTTAAAAGATGACAATCGCATTCGACTATCGGGGGTTTCCTCTTGTCAGGCTCTTACGTCTTGTGTGGAGGCAACTAAGGAGGGATAAGCAAGTTCGAGCAGATTCAGAGAAAAGGGGTTGGTCGCATGTTCCTTTGCGTACGGAGGCTCTTCAATGCCCAATTGCTCTCATCAAAAGAAGATGCATGGCTTTTGGTAGTCTCTGGAGGTGATCGACTCTTTAGGCAATGGCGATCTCTGTCCTTCGGGTGTGGAGGATGGCTTGTCAGGCCATAAGAACGATTCTATGTCTTACACAATTTTGAATGGGACGAGACTCTCAACTCTTGTCATCTACCCTCTCCTTCCAAAACAGGTAGTTGCTTCCCCTGATGTGGAGACTAGTTCATGCTCGAGGTCGATAAACTGCTCTATTCCGTTAGGGTTGGGCAATTTAAGGCATCCCTCTTCAATGTAGTCGGATGAAGAATTTGTTACGGATGATGATGATTCTAGAGTCTCCGAGTCCCCTCATCACAATCTCCAAGACTTTTTTACGCCTGTAAAGGGTGGCCATTTGGTTAACTACGAGGTTTCTTCAAGATTCAGTGGGTCCATAAAGGGGTCATGTGATTCTCGGAGTGATCATGTTCCTACGATTGGGTCGTGCAAGCAAAGCAATCAAATTGGGTCTTTATCCTCTTCGGGGGTCAATGGGTTCGTGAATGTGTTTGTTCCTTCAGGTATTTCTTTTCCTCATACTCCTAATTCCGATTCTAATCTTCGGTTAAATTCCTCTTTGTCTAGATTGCCTGTGTTTGTTTCTTCTTTTCCTATTGATCCTTCTTGTGATCCTCCCAATTTGTTGCTTGAAAATGTGGAATGCCATGATACTCCCCCTTCTCTCAAAGGGGGAAATGTGAATGTTGCTAAGGCGGTTGAGGATTTGGGGGCTGGTGAGGGTATTATGGAAGTTGCTATAGATAAGGGGTTGCATGCAATCTCTTTACAGCAGGATGTTTGTTTCCAGGATCCCGAGGACGAATGTATTGATCTTCTTGTAGACCGTATGGGGCTCAAATTTATCAATAAGGAAATGTGGCGGACTTTCTTCGGTTGGAGAATAGGGGGAACTCTGATAGGCCGAAGAGGGTGGTTAAAAATTCTAGGGGCATGAGGCAGTTAAAGAATCTTGAATGGGATATGAAAGACAATTATGTGGGCGGTTACCGCTCTAATGTCCATAAGAGGTTTGGTAGGGGTTCGATCACAATTGCATTATGAAAATTATCTCATGGAATGCTCGTGGTTTGGGTGGTGTAAATAAAAGAAGATTGGTGAAGGAATGTGTTTCCAATTTTTCGTCGGACATTGTTTTATTTCAGGAGACCAAAAAGGAAGTTGTTGGGAATCGGTTTGTTCGTAGTTCGGTTGGGGCTTCGTTATCGGAATGGTGTGCTCTCCCTACTATTGGAACCTCTAGTGGCATATTGTTGGCTTGGAATCCGAATGTGGTGAGAAAAAAGGACGTCTGTTTGGGGGTGTTCTCTATTTCTTTTCTTCTGGAGGATGTTTCCATAGGGGCTGAATGGCTTCTCATTGGGGTTTATGGGCCTTCGGTTGCTTCTCGTCGTAGTGATTTGTGGGAGTTGGAATCTATCCGGACTTCCTGGTCTGGTCCTTGGGTGGTGGGTGGTGATTTTAACACTATAAGGTTTGTGCATGAAAAAAAGCCTCAAAGGTTAATGAGAAGAAGTATGAGGGACTTTAATGCATTCATTAATAATACAGGCATCTGGGATAGTCCTTTGGCCAACGCTTCTTTTACTTGGACAAATGGTCAAAAGTCTCCGACTTTCAGCAAGCTAGATAGATTTTTGGTGTCTAACTGTTGGGAAAATTTGTACCCCCATTTAGCTCAAGAATCTCTTCCCAAAATTACTTTTGATCATTGGTTTATTTCTCTTTGTTACTTAAAGAGGAATTTTGGAGCCTTTCCTTTTAAATTTGAAAACATGTGGACGCTTCACCCCTCTTTTTTGGATTGTATTTGAAGATGGTGGGTTGAGTGTGATGTGTTAGGGTGGGAGGGCTATATATTTATGCAAAAGTTGCATTATGTGAAGAGAATGCTTATTGACTAAAATAAATCTACCTTCGAGAACATTAAGGAGAACAAATTGAAGATTTAGGAGGAAATTAGCCATCTTAACAAGCTTGTGGGGGTCAACGGTGTGATTAATCCAGTCTCAACTTCACGTAAGAAATCTTTATTAGGGGATTTGGAGGTGATTCTTCGGGAGGAGGAAATCCATTGGAAGCAGAAAGCTAAATGCAAGTGGTTAAAAGAGGGGGATAATAATACTAAATTCTTCCACAAGGTGGCTTGCAGTAAAAAACGAAAGAACCTGGTCACTAGAATAAAGATTCAAGGGGTGGATGTGATGGATGTGGAGGTCATCAAAGAGGAAGATGACTGTTTTTTCTCAAAGCTGTATTCAAAATATTTTGTGGATAGGCCGATTATTGATAATTTCTTCTCTTCTCGACTTAGTGAGGAGTGTGTGCTCCAGTTGGAGGCTCCTTTTTCGGAAGAGAAAGTGAAGGAGGTTGTGTTCTCTATGGATAAGGATAAATCTCCAAGCCCTAATGGTTTTTTTACGCATTTTTTATCAAGTCTGTTGGGATATTATCAAGGTTGATCTCATTAAAGTTTTTGTTGAATTTTATGATAGAAGTGTTATTAGCAAAGGTATGAATGTTACCTTCATTGCTCCTGTTCCAAAGAAGGAGGAAGCTCGGGATTTCTCGAACTTTAGGCCCATCAGCCTTGTTAGCAGTCTCTACAAAATTGTTTCTAAAGTCCTTTGCTTGAGAATGCGCCTAGTGATAAATGAGATTGTTTTTCATTCCCAAGGAGCTTTTATTCGTGGTAGACAGATTGTTGATGGTATCCTAGTGGCCAATGAGTTGGTGGATGATAGGAAGAGAAGTAGGAAGCCTGGTTTGGTTTGGAAGATTGATATGGAGAAAGTTTATGATAGGATGGATTGGGACTTCCTTAGGTGGGTTCTCACGAAAAAAGGTTTTGGTGTTAAGTGGATTGAGTGGATTATGGGATGTCTCTTTCATCCTCACCTTTCTATCTTGATAAATGGGATGCCTAAAGGCTTCTTTGGTTCTTCTCACGGCCGTCGTCAGGGAGATCCCCTCTCCCCTTTCCTTTTCACCTTAGTGACAGATGCTTTTAGTGCTTTGATGGTCCGAGAAGAGGAGGTTGGTATCATTGATGGGTTTGAGGCTAGGGTGGAAGGACCGGTAGTGTCTCCTCTCCAATTTGCTAATGATACTATCTGTTTTGTTGATGCGGGTGTGGATCAAGTTTCAAATTTGAAGTCTATCATGGGTATTTATGAATGCATCTCTGGTCTCAAGGTTAACCTCTCAAAATCTTATTTGGCGGGAATTGGTGTTGATGGGTCGCTTCTCACAAACCACGCTGAAGTTTTTTGGTGCAAGTTGGTAGAATGGCCTTTAAAATATTTGGGGATGCCTCTTGAGGGGAACTCTAGGTCTATTTCTTTTTGGGACCCTGTGGTGAAAAGAGTTCTCAAAAAGCTGGAGGGGTAGAAGAAGTCTTATATTTCTTTATAGGGGGGGGAATATCACCCTTATTAAGGCCGCTTTGTCTAATGTGCCAGTGTATCACATGTTGATTTTCAAGATGTCGAGGAAGGTTCGACTAGCTCTAGAGAGGTGTCAAAGAGATTTTCTTTGGGCCGGTGGACTTGAAAAGAAAGATCATTTGGTGAATTGGGAGGAGGTTTACAAACCGTCTTGGGCACCTTCAAGAGAAGAATCTTGCCCTCATGGGTAAGTGGCTTTGGCTGTTCTCTTCTGAATCTGATACCTTATGCCATTCCATCATTTGCAACAAGTATGGGATGGATCCTAATGGTTGGGATTGTTCTAATCGTATAACTCCTTCTTGGTCTTTATTGTGAAAAAACATTATTCGTCTTCTTCCCCCTTTTCTTAATCATCTTCGGTTTGTAGTAGGGAATGGTGAATCCATTAAATTTTGGAAAGATCATTAGTGGGGTGACTCTTGTTTGGCTTCTTCTCATTCCCGTCTTTTTAGGCTTCCCAACCAGAAAGATGCTCGTATTGCTGATGCGATTTCTCCTTCTTCTAATGGCCATGTTTGGAATTTGACTTTCTCTAAGGATTTTATGATTGGGAAATCGATATCTTGGTTCCTCCGCTTTCTAACCTTGAAAGTGTTTTCATTTCTTCCATCTTTCAAGATAAAAGGATTTAGATCCTCGAATCTTCACAGTGTTATACTTGTCGCACTTTTTTTAATGTGTTGGTTTCCTCCCATAATTTTGACTGTGATTTTCCTTGCAAAAAAATATGGAACCCTTTGGTTCCTCCAAGGGTTAAGGCTTTTATCTGGATTGTTGTGTCGGACGTATCAATACTACGGACGTCCTCCAACGAAGGAGACCCTTTATGGCGCTATCTCCCCATTGGTGCATTTTGTGCGAGTGTGCGGCTGAATCCCCTTCTCATATCTTTATTCATTGCAGATTTGTTGAATCAATATGGAATCATTTTTTTGCTTCCATGGGCAGGACAAAAATTTGGCCCAATGATCTTAAGGCTTTCGTTTGCCAATGGATTGGGAATGGTCAAGGAGATCATGTTAAGGTTTTATGGAGTTGTTTGTTGCATGGGGTTTTGTGGGGAGTTTGGAACTTTGGAGAGAGAGAAATCAAAGACTCTTTGAAGATCAGTTTCAATCTTCTTCTGAGGTGGTTGACTCTATTGTGAGAGAGCAGTGGGTGATTGGGTTTCTATGTCGGATACGTTCAAGGGTACCCCTCTTGCTCTCCTTATTTGTAACTGGTCTACCTTTATCTCGTGGTCTATCCCTAAGGGGAGGAAGGTCCTATCTAGCTGAGTTCCTCCACCGGCTGGTTGTTTTAAGCTTAACTTTGATGGTGCCTCGAAAGGTAACCCCAGGCCTGTTGGGTTTGGATGTGTCCACAGGGATCATTTAGGCAAGATTATTTGAGTTATCTATGGCACGATTGGAGTGTGCAATTTCATCATTACTGAGGCTATGGGTCTTCTTATGGGGCTTCATGATTTGAAGACGATTGGTTTGTATGGGTGTTTGGTGGAAGGTGATTATGAGACGGTGATCAGCTGGGGTATGGGTCAAGGCTTGGGCTCTTAGCGCCTCCTCTCTACCTTGTATGAGATTCAGAAATTAGTCATGGCTCTTTTTGTTTCTCTTTCACATATTGTTGGGTGTCAAAATGTCATGGCGGACTGTTTGGCTAACAGGGCGTTAATTCTCAGGCTTTAGAATGTGAGAATTCTATTCCGGATGATTGCTAGTAGGGTTTCCCCCCCCCCCTTTTGTTGTAGTTTATTTTTCCCCTTTTTCAATAAAGTTGGGATTTATCCCAAAAAAAAAGATGAGCCACAAATCGCTTGAGGGACTCTAGCTCCTCATGCAAGGCAGTAACATAAGCTGTAATAGGAGAAGGAACTGACTTAGAAGAAGTAGATGCCATTGCACGAGCACTGAATCTACCACCACCTTTACCTCCTCCAATAAAACCTTAGGTATAGAAATGACTAAGTTGCTGTTGGAGACACCCATGGAGATCCCAACAGGTCTCCTTAGTGTGTTCTGACTTGTGAGCGACCACAATACTCACATTTAAGGCAATCCACCTCTTCGGAATCACTAAACCTCCCTACACCCCTACCACAAGTGCCAATACCACCTCTACTACCCCAGTGTGAGGAAGAAACTGAAACAACACTTTTGACTAAGGATGTTTGTAGCATAGCACTACGGCATCTCTCCTCCCTATGAAAGTGAATAAACCTCAAACAAAGAAGAAATATGATATGACTCAGAACTTGAACATGAGCCTACTCATACCATGGATTAGCCCTGTCAATAACTCAAATACTTGATCGTCTTCCACAAAGCGCCTATGTGCAACATTTGCCATTTTAATGGCAGGAAATGATCAATAGTGATCTATCTTCACCCTTATACGGCAAAGGGTAGTATAGTAGGCAACTAGTATCTCATCTGCCACATGCACTGATGCAGTTCATAGAAGGGCCTATTTGACCCACTTTGGAGTAGGTCTAGGTCACTTAATCCCAAATGTCCTTCATCGTGTTCAAGAACAAGTACGTGCTGCTAATATCCGGCTGCATGAAATGAATCAACCACAACATATAAAATAAAATAAA
Organism: Platanus orientalis; assembly: GCA_025762735.1. Taxonomy (NCBI): domain Eukaryota; kingdom Viridiplantae; phylum Streptophyta; class Magnoliopsida; order Proteales; family Platanaceae; genus Platanus; species Platanus orientalis. The sequence goes on from JAOXJP010195353.1 coordinate 9,009, forward strand.
TTACCCTATTGTTCATGAAAAACAAAATCCCCTAAACTGACTGACAAGAAACTAATCTCAATTAACCTAAACAAAAATTTTAAACCCAAAACATCCCCCATAAGCCTGTCAAATTTAAGTATGGACTGTTTTGCATTTCATATCAGTCCTCTCTTCCCTTTCCTTCAATTATTGTGGTAGTCTCTAAGCAAAGTTATAGGGTGGAAGAGCTACACTTGATTTAAGGCTTTGAGGTGGGTAACAGATCACTTGTTATCTCACGTTAAGTATGCAAAACAACAAACTTATCTTCCTTGGTCAGTCTAGAGACCAAGTTGCAAACTTGAGGAATGCGCCAACCAGCTGGGTTGTTCCCTTTGACAGCTTCCCTTCACATATCTTGGTTTTCCAAATTGTGGGTATGTGAGCCACATATATTTGATGGTCTTGGGTCTAGAAATTTAAAGATAATGAATAGAGCACTTCTACGCAAATGGTTAGGGATGATTAGCATGACCTGGCCATTTGGAGTAGAATTTTTTTCATGAATAAAATATAATGCATTAAAAAAGAGGATAAGGCAACTCCAAGGCCAACAAAAAAAGGGAAACTAGGCTAACTAGCCTTTTACAATATTAACCCACCCCACTTTTATGTCCGTAAAGGATTAACTTACAAAGTCTTTACATATGGAAACCCACTCCAAATAACTTTCCCAAGATCGACTATACACCTTATAAAAGGGTTTTGAATAATTTTCAAAAGTTCTATTGTTGCGTTCCAACCATAAACCCCACCCTATGGCCGGGATCCACATCCTTCATAATCTTATACCATTACAGCCCAAACCAAAACTTTGCCACTGCAACTAAATCAGGGTGATGCGGACAACACAAAAACACTTATGCATGCGCCACGCCGCTCCACAAGAAGGCTAGATTTAAGTGTACATGTAATGTGGGGTTATTTACTATTTAGGGTCTTATAAGGGGGGTACAACATTTTATGTGTCCATGCAATAAGGCCAATAGTGTCAAACTTTGGGGTTTTTTAGAGTAATCCCGTTTTTAATGTTTAACCCGCTTTTTCAAAGGCCAAAACTTGGCCTTTTGGCTTGATTTTGGTGTCATTCGATAGGTTATTTAGTTAGCTTTCTAATGAGACCAAGATTACACAAATCCGAGGTGATTTGGGAAAGTTATGACCAAATTACTAAGGGGGTGTCAATAAAAACGGGAATATTGTTTTTTGAGAAAGTCTTGAGTTTTAATCTTTAGGAAAATAAGTTTTTAGAAAGTTTCATGCTTTAGAAAACTTGGCTAGCAAGTTTAGGATTTTAGGAAGTTTCTAATTTTAGTAAGTTCTAATTGTTTAAGGTTGTAAACCTATTTAAAGGCAACCCCATAGTGAAGAATAAACAAATTTTTGAAATTTGGGTGTTCCCAAGGTATGGCTGTACCATGTCCTCCTTCTCCAAGGGTTGATGCCACTCATGGCTCCCCTCTCTCCTCTTCTTACATAGGTGTTGCTGCAAGCTCCATCTTTATTCTTTTTTTTTTTATCTCTTAGTTTCTTCCTAAGTTTTTCTCTTTCTATACTACTCTCTTTTCATTCTTTCAGTCATTATTCTTCTTTCTTCTTCTTCTTCCTTCTCTTGAAACCTCCATTAAAGAACCTTCACTTTTTTCGGAAATTCTTTGACTTGACCCATCAAATCTTATCAGAATTTCATAAAATTTTAACTGTAGAACCCTGGAACACGTCAGAAACAACCATAAAAATTTCAGAATTTTCTGACACATCATAGGGGCATTTTGGTAATTTTTGGATTTTCTATCCAAAATTACAAAAATACCCTTTTGGGCTCTTTTCTTATATTTTATCTTCTTTTTCTATCCTAATTCTTTCTCATCTTCTTTTTATGATTTTATTTTCTGATTCTTAAATTTTTGTGGCTACTTTATTTTTCTAAACTCTATTGATTTACTTTGCTTCCACGTCCTTTATTTAAATTATTTAAGGCTTTGGGAAATTATTCTACAACACTTTTTGATATCTTCACCTTTGTACTACATCACAAGGAGCACCCAAGAGAGCTCCATCTCCAAAAGAATCATTAACCACACCTCAACAGCGAAAGGGCAATGGAGGAACATATGGCTAATAGACTCAGCATCCTTACGATAAAGAGTGCACATATTGGGAATAGGAAGGCCCTTTTTTTGGAGATTGTCCACAATAAGAATCCGGCCTTTAAGTACAGTCCACATAAAGAATATCACTTTGGAGGGAGCTTTGTTTCTCTAGATGATTTTCCAAGGGAAGGAGTCCAACAACAAACAAACCATAACATGATCTTACCGAGAATACACCATTGGATTCCAATAGCCATCTACACCTATCTTCCCTATCCAAACAAATATGAAAATTATTGAGGAGGCCAAGCAATCAAGCTATATCATCAATCTCCAAATCACTGAGTAAGCATCGAGGTTGAATGGTCCAATCCTATCTGTCCCCATCCACCCTCCAATATTCAGCCACTGTAGCTCTCCTGTTATTAGCCTTAAAATAGAATCTCAAAATAAAATCAGGAAGAAAGCATATGAACAGACATCAAGAAGTGCATGATGATTTTGTATTATTTTCTTGTTTAAAGCAAGGAATGGAGAAAGATTCCAGTTTTAGATAGATGATTAGCCTGGAGTGGAAAGGCTTGCATGATATGCCTGTATAACTACATGCAAATTCCCAAAAAGGATGTCCATTAATCACTTCTTTCAAGTTCAAAATGGGAAGGGGATGTGGTGCCCAATTTTCTTAATCGCTTCTTTCAAGTTCAGAATGGGGAGGCAATGTGGTGCCTAATTTTTTTGAAGAACTCTCCTGTAGAGAAAAGTAGCAGAATTTCTACATCTTAAATGCCTTGACTTTCTTAAAGAGGATATATGGAGCTGGATTTCTCTATTGCTTCGGAAGAATGTAATTACGTAGTGCTTTTTCATTTTGTGGGAAGGATGTAATTATGTAGTGCTTTTCATTTTGTTTGAGGAATATTTTTCCCCTTGTACAGCAAGCATCATTATAAATTATATCTTATAAACATATATAACTCTGCCAATGTTTGTATCTTCAGACATTGCCGGTCCCAAGCCCGGATAAAGGAGGAGGGTGGCGTCAGGTTG
>JAOXJP010195364.1:0-12172 GCA_025762735.1 Platanus orientalis
ATGAACTCAAAAAGCTTGAAGTTAGTGACAAAGTGTGGATACCTTATGTTGAGGTAATGGAGTTTACAAAATTAATCATAATTCTTATTTACTTCCATGTTCAAATCTATTTACTCCATATGTCTAGCTAAAGTGTAGTAATCATACTTTATAGGGTCATCTAGATGTGAAAAAGCTCAGAGACTGCACTTGGCCCCTCTACGATTTAATGGTTGAAGTATTTGGAGAAGATCATGCACAGGGAACTTGGGCAAGGGGTATGACTGATGGGCGTCCAACACATTCCGGGATTAGAACCTCCAAAAGTCAAGTTGAAGGATACAATCCATCTACCGATTATCTGCCAGTGGATGATGACACAATGAATGTCGATGAAAGTATGCATGAAGGGGAGACTCAATATATGGGCAGTCAAGTACCTAGTTCATCTGAGAATCAACCCGGATTTGATCATGGTAGGGAAACTACTCGATAGCCAAATAGGGAGTGTAAGAGGGCAAAGACAGCTTTCCATGAACTCGTGGCATCTGTCGTGAGTAGTATATTTGAGGTTGCATCTACCATTAAGGACAAGCCAGGCCTTCCTGTGAAGACTACTGACTTACATGCTGCTGTGAAGGATATGGAAGGGGTAGGGGTAGAGGCCAGAGACATGGCGTTGTTGCATCTTGAGAAGAACCCTGCTGAAGCTCGAATCTTTATGGTTGAAGATTCCAATGGCAGGCTTAAGTTCCTTCTATGCATTATGGGAGGCATACAATAGATAAGATGAACTTGCTTACAAAAAGTTAACAGTTTTGTGAAAACTTTGGATGACTATAAACCTTATGCATCTATAATGCTCCACATGTCATTCCTATCCTCTATCTGCATAGTTTAGTTTTCTCTTCTTTTTTTTTTTTTGTGGGTTTTGTGGTACTTTCATAAGCTACTTGGTTAGAAAATAGGGCAGAAGGTATCGTATAGATAGGGGTGATCCTATTTTGTATGGTAGGGGTGAAATCCTAAAGATAATACTTGGCATGTGATCCTATTTTGTATGGTAATTTGGTGGTTACATGAAATACTCAATATTATAATATAAACTTGTATGCTTGTGTAATCTTGGTGTTGTTGGGCATTTTTGCTGAAGCCGTGGGTGTGGTTAGAAAGTGTTCATTTATGAACTCCTAGTTTTGAGTAGATACCATACTATTTTACTGATAGCAGATTGAGAAAAATATATTTATATGGCACAAATTTAGTTCTATGGCATGTGGGATCTATTATGAAGAAGGTATGTTTCCAATCTATGCAATTGTCTTATTTATCATTTATTTGATCTAATGTATTATTATTATTATTTTGGTTAAGAGTGTAAAGGTTGGATACTTTCTCTGGGATCTTGTATTTTAAATGCAGGATTGGATTTCAGTTTATATCAACCTTTTTGACTTTTGTATGTATACCATTTGAGGTTGTTGTTTTAACATATTGTAGGGTATTGAAGTATGAAGAATGGTTGCTCATAGAAGATGTTTTTGGAGCTAGCTGATGCAAATTTTGATTATGTTTCTATAGACACAGCCAATGTTTGACAACTTTATTTTATTATTTAGCAAGAACATGGATGCGCTTCTATTATGTAGTTTGCATAACATTTATGACTTTTGTTATACACTATGGATAGGAAAGTACTAATGTTTGTTCTCTTTCATTTCAGATTATGTTGGGTTTTTTTTTTTATGAGAAAAAGGAATTTATTACTAAATATGAAGAAAACAGAGGGATGAGAGATCCCAAAACAGCGACCAAACAAGTAAAAAAGAAAACAAAAAAGCCCCTAGAAGGGGACCAAGAACAGGGAGAACAAGACAACGAGAAACCACCAAAACCAATTTCAAGACCAATAGTGTCTGTCCAGTCCCTAATAAGAGCCCCATTGGGAATTCCCTTGTAGCCTTTACACTGTCTTGCCCAGAATATGATTAACTCTTTGGCTCTACGATACACCTGGTGAGAAGGCTCAGAATAGGATCTACAAGCACGATTGTTTTGCTCCCACCAGATTGACCAGCACACTGCTGCAGGCACGAGCCTCCAAATCCTTTTGCCAAAAGCAGTGAATGCAGGGATCCTCCAACCATGAATCAAGTCAGATAAGGACGATGGAGCTATGAAAACAGCACCAAAATCTCTGACAATGCTCCCCCACACTTCCCATGAATAGAGACAGTGGATGTCGTTTCTGCTTCCTCGTAACAGAGAAGGCACACACTAGGAAGGATGAAACCTCTACGTTGGAGCATGTTCATTGTGGAAATCTTATTCAATGTAGTTGTCCACATAAAAAATTGCACCTTTTGGGGGACGGCGCTATACCAAATCTCCTTCCAAGGGCCAATTCCTCACGACCTTCGGCCACAAAATCATAACTAGATTACACTGAAAAGACACCCTCCGACCCATTCTGCTGCACACGTCGGTCCTGCTCACCAAGGTTAACCCAAGCCTCCTGTAACCGATTCAAAAACTCGATCAGCTGAGTAATTTCCCAATCAAATGCAGCCCGCCTAAATCTCAGCTCCCAAACCACTTCCCCACCCTAAATAGACATGTTTGAAGCCACGTAGGAACCACGATCCTTTGACATACGGTAATCTCCGGGTACACCACCTTCAAAGGCCTCTTGCCGCACCAAGTATCATCCCAAAATTTAATGCGATGCCCATCACCGACTTCGTAGGAGAGGTCACTTCTAAACACAAGAAGAAGCTTCAAAATACCCCTCATGGCCCGCATCCAAGGGGGCCCCTAGAGACGGACGGAACCCAATCATCTTGAGCTCCATGTCTAGCAATCACCACACTCCTCCAAAGGCTCCCTTCATTTTCCCCATACCTCCAAAGCCATTTACTAAGCAAAGTCTGGTTCATACCACTCAACTTCCGAATGTCTATCCCTCCTTTCTCCTTGGGGGTACAAACCCTATCCCAAGCCACCAAATGGATCCCCCCCTCCTCCTTACCCCTCCTCAAAGAAAATCACGTTAGATCCTCTCAATTTCCTTACAAATAGCCGACAGTACCACGAATAGGGAGAGGTAGTAAGTAGGGATGCTCGACAAGGATGCCTTTATTAGAGTGAGCCTTCCACCTTTTGATAGATGTTGAGCTTTCCAACCAACCAGCCTTTTCCTTATACGATCTAAAATAGGGTCCCACACCTCTTTTTGCTTGTACAATGTAACTAAGGGCATCCCCAAATACATGGCAGGAAGAGAACCCAAACGGCATCCTAAATCCATCACCAAATCGTCGATATTAGGGACATCCCCTACCACAAAAATAAAGCTCTTGGCTAGATTTATACACAAGCCCAAACCGCCTCAAAACATCGAATCACACATCGAAGTAATCTGATCTGCCGCTGGGAGTTGTTGCAGAAAATAATGGTGTCATCTGCAAACTGGAGGTGAGATATCATTAAGTCCCCACCACCTGGAGAAAAGCCTTCAAACATCCCCACCTCCGCTACCTTCCCCAATAAGCCCCCCAGAACACCAACCACTAGAAGGAATAGAAGGGGGGAAATGGGGTCACCTTGGCGAATTCCCCTAGAACAACCAAAATGGCCTTTGGGAACGCCATTTACCAACACCGAGAAAGACGCCAGACTGATACATTTCCTGATCTAGACTCTCCAACGGATCCAGAAGCCAGATCTCCTAAGGATATATAGAAGGAAATCCCAATTTACGTGATCATAAGCTTTTTCCAAGTCCAGTTTTATAGCGACCCCCGGTCGCCCTTCCCTAATACAAGCATCGATGATTTCATTAGTACAAAGGACCCCATCAACTAAATTTCTGCCTTTCAAGAAAGCTCCTTATTCCTTGACAACAATCCCTAGAAGAACTTTGATAAACCGCAAGGCCAGGCATTTGGATATGATCTTATACGTACTTCCCACCAAGCTAATGGGACAGAAATCAGAGATACGCTCAACTCCTTCCTTCTTAGGGATCAAAGAGATGTAGGTGGCATTACTCCCTTTATCCAAGAAACCTCTTTCAAAAAAGTCATGCATGACAAGCATTAGGTCCCCCCGAATCACCTCCCAACGAGCCTTATAAAAAGCAATTGTGAAGCCGTCTAACCCCGGGGCCTTATCACCATCAAGAGACCAAACCACTTTTTTAACTTCCTCTTCATCAAAGGGTTTTTCCAACCAATCTAACTGACCCACCTTCAGCATAGGCAGATCTAAGTCATCCACTTTTGGCCTAACAGGCCTATCATCAGAGTACAGGCATCTAAAGAAATCCTCCACATGCGACTTCAAAACCTCCACATCAACTCTCGAATCCCCAATCCACAAGTTACTGATATTGTTTACAGATCTTCTAGCATTAGTCCTCTTATGAAAAAACTTTGTATTATTATCTCCTTCTTTTAACCACTGGACCCGTGACTTCTGACGCCACATCACCTCCTCCATCTCCAGGATTCTATCATATTCAGATCTAGCAACCTTTCTCAAAGCCCAATGCTCCTCATCCAATACCCCCTCTTCCTCCAGACTATCCCATCTCTGAATATCCTCCAAACATGTAGATTTGCGCCTCTGAATATCACCAAAAACCTCTCTGTTCCATGTCCGCAACTTATCATGAAACCCTTTCAACTTTAATCGAAATCTCTGCCTCGGGGGGCCCCTGACCTCCATCTCCCCCCACCAATTCCCCACAAACTCTACAAAACCCAGATGCATTAGCGACATATTCTGGAATTTAAACAGAAATGGTCCCACTTGACTGACATCCTCCCCACCCTTTAGCAGAATTGTCGTATGATCAGACCCAATGCGTGGAAGGGCACTCACCTTCACAGGCGAGAAAAGATCATCCCAGTCATCTGAAATCAAGAACCTGTCCAACTTGCTCAGTGAAGGATTATTTTGGAAGTTTAACCAAGTGAATTTAGCCCCTATCATGTAAACATCCATGAGCTCATGTCTACCTACAAAATCCCCAAAGGAGTCCATCCCTCTAGTCCTCCTTGTAGCCCCATTTCAGTCATTCAAGTACAGAACCTCATTAAAAGCCACCCCCTACACACCATGGAATCTCCCTTCTTCCCCGAATCATCTCTAATTCATTCAAGAAATCCTGGAAGACCTGACCACCCATTATTGGACCGTAGACTCCTGTTACCATCTATTTTGTGGAATCTCCCTTGAAGGCTGCCACTGCTGAAACAGAGAAAGAATCAACCCACCCAACCTCCACCTCCACAACCTCTAAATCCCAAACCAAAAGGACCCCCCCCCCCAGCTGACCCAAGAGTAGGCTAACTGAGCCAACATGGAGACACAAATTGGCAAAGACTCTAGATTAAGCCAGAAGTGATCTCCCTCAACTTTGTCTCCTGAAGAGGGATGATATCAGGATTACATTTACAAACTAAATCTTTAACTTGCCGTCACCTTTCCTGATTACCCAAGCCCCTCACATTCCAAGATAGAATTGAGCACTTCATGGAGATGAATGGCGAGATCCACGAGACTTCCTCCCAACACCTTCTCCCGACAACCCACCACATTTGTCATATGAGAGCCCCCAACTAAGGTTCTTCACTTCCCGATGGACTTTACCACTGTTGGGACGTCCATTGGTGCAAGCATCAACTGGGCAGATTAAAGATCTCTTCTCTAACTCTGTAAAGAACTCCCATGCCACGTGTTCCATACCTTCAAATGATAATCCCAACACCCCACTGACTTCTTCCATTTTCTGAAGAACCCATTCTGAAACTGTGGCAATCGGGATTTCATTTGCTCCAGGTTTTGACCAGGGGACAATGGCAAGATACCTATCTCGCACCAGCTTCACAGATTCACCGATAGAACACTGAAATTTCCCATTCCATTCTGACCTTGTCTGATGTAGTTCTGAGTTGCCAGAACTTGCTACCACCTCCCTACCACTTAGCTGATCAAAATCCCATGGGGGCAGACTACGATTGTTCAGACCAGCACCCCTGATTGTTGATTCCACCATCCCCTCTCTGGCCTGCCAAATACTAAACCCCTGTGACCCTCCAGCGCAGAAAGCAGTCTCCCCCAAACCATATCCCCCGAAGGACTTCCTGGGATAACCCACTGGGGAGAGATACCAGAAAAACCTACTAACCTGGAATATTCGATAGGTGCAGGGAGGAAGAATCTCTCCTCGGCAACTTCCCAATAACCTCCAGGCCATCCCGTTGCAATTGCCCCCAAATCGCCATCACACTGTACCATCTCCTCATTCCTCCATGTATCGCAGCCCGATAGGACGGCTCGAGTAGAATCAACCCCTCCCATCTTCCTGACCTGAGAATTCTCAACCACAATCAGTTCAGTCGAAAGGGGAGGCGTATTTGCTCCTTTCAACTCGCTGCTGGAATCAGGGAACTGACGATGGAGTTGGGACGAAGTTCCTTCTTTAAAAGGATTCTCAAAATTATTAAGAAGCCCTTCCACCATTTTCATTTTATCAACTATCTCCCCCCGATTGTTTAAACTACAGTGCCCCTCCTTTTCAACTCCTGAATTCGCATGCGCCCCTTTACGCCCCTGGGAATTAGGAATAAGCCTCTCTGCCTTCTTTAAAATTTCAAATAGCCCCTCCCAATTCTCAGATATTGAAGCAACGCCCTCACCGCCTTCAGAATTCGAGAGTTGTCCCTCCTCAGCATTAAAATTCCCTTCCTGCGCCTCCCTCCTTTGAGATATAATCTCGTCTCCACCCCCAGTCTGCGTATGTTTCCCAAATGATTTTATAACCCATTCTTTCGTCTGAGGAGGTTTTCCACTATCTTTCTGACATCTAGGCTCCGCGACTCCACCCTTGTTTAGCTTATTATGGAAAATCATTCCTGGAGTACACAAAATCTCTACCCTGCCACGATCATCCCGCCCTTTCTTCTGCCTGACAACAGCAGCTGGACTGTGATTTTGAAATTTAAAACTCTCGTTGCTTGAGAGAGCCAAGCTCGCCGCCGGCCATGACACGAAACCCAGCTCCGGCTCCAGATTTATGACCAATCTATGCTCCTTACCTCTGTCAAAGATGGAAATTGCTCGGGGGATTTTCTCCAGCCTGCTTCCCTGAACCCACAATCTGGTTGTGGTGCAATCCTCTAGATTCTTTGACGCCTTTGACGTCGCTAAGTAGCCTCCGCATAGACTGCCGATTGCTTTGAAGAAGCCTAGAGTCCAAAGATGCAATGGAAGACCCGACACTGATATCAGTCGTTTCTTTGGGGGAAAAACCTCAGCACCACCTTCAGGAGACCACTTGGAGAATTCAATCCAACCCCCTTCTTTTCCACCCTGTATGGTTCGAAGGTTTAATAGCTTTTTTGAGTCATCCATCGACTCCAGGAATAGAATAGCTGAGTTATCATATAAACTTCTCCAAACAGGGGCTCTTGGAGAATAGATAGTGTTCATCATCATAGAACAGTCCGCTTCCCAGTTGATCGACCCACCCTTCCTCCTGCAGATCACTGCCTTCTCCCAGAAACCCAAGGACAACTCCTGTCCATAGAGAGTTTGGATGCCTACTCTCCCCCCGACGGAAATGATCTCTCCAGCAATCCGTGGTGCCTCATGGAGAATTAGTTTTTCTAATGATCTGCTCTCTTGAGGTCCTCTGTGAAGACTGCCTGAAGCAGGGTCCTTACGCATAACCGGATGCTGATGCTTCACCTCCATCTCTGTACCTGCTACTTGGAGTAAAGCCATCCTAAAGTTCTCCCAGCCAGAGCACCTCCCTACTGAGGGAATCGCAATTGATAATTCCTTCCCTGATTCCTCTAACCTTGAAAGCAGGGCGTATCTGCCTCTTGCTTTCCCGACGTCGAAACAGCACCACCTGTCGTGACGCTGTTCCTCTGGAAAAGAAATGGCCTCCTGCAACCTATCCACAACCCAATCCACACTCCTAGCATGGAAATGAATTTTGGCTTGAAAACCAATTCCTCTTTCAGTGATTCGAATGGTCTTCTCCCTCCCCACCCAGCCCACCTTCATTTCAAATGACTTTGCTTCAATCTGGATGATCTTCATCGTTCCAACAAGCTTTTAAACTATTGGCATTTGTAGTAGTATGCAAGGAGCTGGTACATGATGTTCGTGTGTCCATTCAATGCTTGTTTTTATGATTATATGGGCTTGCCTTGGATGGGGTCTGATAATGGAGAGTAGGTAGACACATGTGGTGTTCAAGTGCAGGTATAATTATAGTTCATCATCGACTGAGGTTTATGTGCTGTTCATTTTCAGTCCTTCCCATTTTCATTCCATATCGATATGGATTATTGAAATATTGTTATTCCTATAATTGTAGTGTATATGTATTTGATGGGTAAATTGCACAACGGCTTTAAAGTGAATGCATGGTTTATGTGTTCATTTCGGCCAGCCACAAGTAGGCTAATGTGACTTTTATCCCTGTTTAATTTATTGAATGAGTAAACACAATGTCATCTAACGTCGTCTGTTGGATTCATTTTTCCACAGGGTCCTACCAGTTCTTGGAACCATTTGGCTGTAATATGGAGACTTATAGCGGTGAACCAATTGTTTTATCATTGGAAACATGTGTTTGAGAGATAACTTAGTTGTTGGATGTAATTGCAGAACGCATGAGGTAATAGAGATCAGGCTGGTTTTATTTGGGATGCACAGCATACATGGTTGTATCTGGGATGGAGGCACTTGCTAAAACAATGGAGATTGTACAATGATTTTTTTTTTTGGAGAACCAGGTGGGGTTGAGATGGATTTGTGGGGTATTTATGTAATTTTATTTTAATTTTCATGTGATTTCATTTTCATGACAAGCAAACACCACAGGCGTCTTGTGGGATTCTTGCGGGATTTATAACGGTTAAAAAGTATCCATTCTTATTGTGATGGTAAGCAGACAGGTATAGAAAGATGAGTCAAAATTTGAAATAAAATCTTTTCTTTTAGATCCTGCTCCTTTCTTGTCAAACAACAACCACCAGACGGGCCCTAAGGTATCTCACCTGATTAGGAGGATTTGAGGTAGCCTGGTGCTGCCTAGGGTGGAAATTTTTGTTTGGGTTCTTATGCTTGACAAGGTCTTGACAGTGAACCACTTGAAGTATAGGGGATTCCTCTTGGCAAATTGATGTGTAATGTGCAAAGGAGATGATAAGAATGTAACTTACTCATACAATGCAGGTGATAATAGATATATGGGGGTACTACTTGCTTCTTTTTGGTGTTGATTGTGTGATGCCAGAGAGATTCAAGAAGTTTTTACTTCTTGGTTGGTCATCCACTCAGAAAGTTTTGAATCTTATGGATATAACACCCCCCCCCCCCAAAAAAAAAAAAATAGCAATACATTGGGGAATTTGGAAAAGAAATAGAAAGATTTTTAAGAAGTGTCCTGGAGTCTATTAAGGAGATGTTTAGACATGGGTTTCTATCTCTTGGATTGGGCTTTTCCTTGAAGGACTTCAAGGATGTAGACTGACCAAGTTTTGGAATTGATTGATCTTCAAGTTCAATTTTGTGGGAATTGATTGGGATGTAATTACACTATAAAAAGTAAAAACTGTACTCTTTTTATAAGGTACTTTAATCCATGAAGCAGAAGGAACTTGTACGGATCAGCTATGTCACTAAAATGATTTGATACCTAATCTGACACCACATTTTTCAAAGACAACTAAGATCATTGCAGATCCTTCTCTCTGGGGCCTGAGCACATACGAATGTATAGCTGCATCCAATATTGCCACCTATAGATGTAGCCAAACAACCACTTCTAAACAAAAAGGTTAAGTATTTTGGCCGTAAGTGTCAACTATTCCCAAATTGTAAGACTGAAAACTAGAGAACAAAATTATAAACTATATTATTCAACATTTAGTACTTACCCAAAAAAAAAACATTTAGTATTTCAATAAGCATAACTCGCCACTTGCAAGTCATCCTGGAAGCATGAATCATAGTGGGTGACAAAGCAAACAAAACCAACCTGGGTAACGTAATTGCCATACTGATCTTGAGCAAGAGCACAAGTGGAATCCAAGATTTCATCCACTATACACTGACTTTGCAGTTCATCTGTACAATGCTCCAGAACTCTCTTTTCCATATGAAAAATTGAAGCAGCCTCGTAAGAATATGATATAGGAAAAAACTGGAGCCTTCACAAGCATATCATGGTAAAAAATCTAACCTGGATAACACGGCAACCATACGGATGTGTAGAAAGTGATGCAACTTGACCACGAAAAGCAGAAATAATAAATCCAATTTTCTCTGTAGGAACACACTCAATGCACTTCTGTATTACATGATTTCCATTCTGATCACGTACACATTTTAAAACATGTCCATCAAGCTCATGGACAAGCTTTGTTTTCTGATCAAGCTCGATAACCTCAAGTGCCTACACCAAACATCCAGCACATGACCAATATTTAAAGAGAACCACATTTTGACAGGGAGAATATAGAATTATGCATGTAGCATGGAATTTGAACTCAGCACTGAGAAATCATTCTCATTTGAATAAAAATACTTTAGGTCTTCTACAAAATTAATAATGTGGATAAAGCCCTTTATCTGCAATCCTGGGAAGCAATCAAAATAATATTAATTCATATCTACAGATGATTGCAAGCATAAACCTCCAAATATGTGATTACAAGTTAAAATGTAGTAGCATTCGTTGTATTCATGCAGCAAGGGTATTTCTGTCCAAGTATACTTGATGGGATAATCTTATCATACTCCATATATTTCATATATTCGTGTATTCAGCTAGTATATAAATGAATTGTATGCGAGAGAGATGTAGAGTATATTGTCAATTTCATGCACAAAAAAGGGATGTATGTAATTGAGCTTGTAGTAGTTTTCTTGGTTTGTAATGTTATATCATATTGAGTATGTAAGCCTAAGTCAAAGTCAAAAGCTATATTGAAGATTGGAGATGAACATACTTGAAAAGAGACAAGAACTTCAAAGCTTATCAAGAGAAGTTTCATACGCAACAACACACGCTTCAACAACTCATCCCTCAAAACCACAGAGGGATACTAAGGTAAAATCTAAAGGTAAAGTGTGTGGTGTGGGTATGTTTGACCAGACCAAACCTGAGTGAGTTTAGAAGACCACCCATGGACTTAGAGAGGTAAACTCATTCAAAATGGTCTAATTGAACTAAATTTGTAAAATGAATGTAAATGACCATAATGAGGGATACCTAGGTTGGTTGGACAAGTCCCAGAGGTTCTGGAATGATCTGGGCACTCCTAGGATCAAGTCCAAGGTGTTAAGCACCCATAGAGGCAATATTGAATCTCTAGGATCGATCCTAGAAAGGCTAGGATTGATCCCATAATGAAAAAGTTCAAAAAAACATAACTTTTGCGTTCTAGGATCAATCCCAGAAAAGCCAGGATCAATCCTAGGTTCTCTAGGATCGATCCTAAGCTCTAGGAATTGCAAATTTTTACTCAAATCTTGCGGGAAAACCTTCCAACTTTGGGGGATTCGATGACTGTTGCATATCCAACCTTTTAGAATTTATTAAACTCTATATAAGGTGTCCTATCCTTCGAAATGAAACACTCTTGAAAACCCAACAAGCTTTTATGCTCATTTTTGTTGAAAAGTATTCAAGAAATGAGCGAGTTTTGTGATTGTGCTTTAAGAGAGAAGATTCTCTCATCTTTGGTGGTTGACTAACTTTACACACAAACTCTTGAGCTTGATTGGCATACGAATCAAAGTAAGTTCGTGAATTAGGGCATCAAACCTTCAAGCCTCTAAAAGCTCCAAGTTCTAGAGTCGCAAAAAGGTAAATCGAATTTTAGCTTTATATTTGTGTGAATATTAAAGCTAGGTATTTAGAACTTGATTGTTTTGAGCTTTGATTGATTGTGGTATTAATTGGTATATTAGCCTTCGTAGTCACAACCACATTATTGTTTATTAATCCTCTTTAAAGTTAATATTTAAGAGGATAATCTTTGAGAATAAATTTGATTTGTTAGCAGAGATTAATTTATTGCCTAAAAAATTTGCATATAAGCCTTGAAGAGGCATTTACTGATATTCCCCACTTGCTATACATTGGAGGAATCTAAACTGTGAT
>JAOXJP010195385.1:0-12172 GCA_025762735.1 Platanus orientalis
GGCTGATATCCTCTGCGCCACCCCCCTTCAAGGGCCACTCAGAGGGGGGATCAATTCACTTTTTGGAGGTGATGTGACATCTCAAAAAGTGAGTTGATCCCCCCTCTGGGTGGCCCTTGAGGGGGGGGGGTGGCGCAGATGATTTCAGGCCCACCTAATTAACCCTAAGGAAACATCTAATTAACCTTAGGCTGTGTTTGGAAACCACATGGTATGGAATCATATTATTTTGGTTGTAGAAAACATTTGAATTCCTTTGTTCACGTCTAAAATGGTGTCATGACTTGAATAATGATAATAATAATTTTTTCGGGGGTTGGGGGTGGTAGTGACGACTGGAATATCTATAAAAGGTAAATAACAAGTTTATTCTTGAAATCATAAAATGACTCCATCTTATTTTCTATTAATATTATGGTGATGACAGTAGGTGTGCTTGCTGACCGTCCTGTTGCTCTACAAAATCAAAACGAAATAATTTCATTATTCGCAATTTTCAAATTTATCAGTTACCTCTTGATGGGTATAGAACCCAAAGTTGGTCAGCCTTCCCCGACCGGGTCCAACCTAGGATATGACATTAGGAGAGGAGGACCCGATCAAACATCGATACTCTTCGGGAATATCCCAAGGAGTAAACACTCGACCTCGAAAGTATCCTCAGACACAAGACATGATCCTGGGACTAAACGCGTAATTGTAGGGCAAAGATCTCGACTGAGTCAAATTCTGGAAATCCCACCCCCTAGTGTCGTTGGAACAAGGGTTACAGGATTGAAGATCCAGAATATCACGAGCGATGAACATTATAAAAACGGGTCCGTACCCGGGAAAAGGTAAGAATAAATTCTTAGCAAAAATCCCCTTCCCTTGTGCAACTCCTCATTGACTTGATCGTCAGAGAACACCCGACTGACACCCAGCTGGCGTTTCTCTCTTGTTTTCTCTTGCAGGTTTACCAAAGCTAGTGACTATCGTGTGCTCATTTGAAGACGTCTGGACCGATCGGATCCCAACATCATTAATTAGCGCTGTCTGTGGGAATCGCGAGGCTGATATAGCCCCTTCAAATTAAGGGCGAATGGCGGAGACCAGATCTATGGATGCCAAGAGAGATAACCACTAGAACACCATGTCAAACAATGATCAGTAAGATTAACCAGAGGGGGAGGCCAACGGATCTAGCCTAGAGCAGCGGGTCCAGGCCCTCACAAGAACCATGCAGGAGATTGCCTGTCAGAACCAGCAGATCCTTCAAAGGCTCTTCACCCATGACTGTCATGAGACCCAAGAGGGGCGTCAGAGTGAGGCTCTAACCCTGTCCAAAAATTCGCGTGAAGAAAGGATGGGACAGATCGAAGGCGAGGTGTTGGAAAGGCCTATGGGCGGTGAACCTAGTTTTCAAAACCAAGAGGATGGCCAAGGACCCAACTGTCATCTGTTAGGGGAACAACTAAAGGAGGTCTAAGAACAACTGAGAAATGTCATGCAGATGGTGAGAAGGAAGGGGCCTACCACTGTGGAGGATTTGGTCCAAAGGACCGAATTACCTTTTTCTGGTCCAGTAATGAGCTGCCCACTTTCCCACAAGTTTTGGGCCCCCTACATAGAAGTGTTTGATGACACAAAGGACCCGCTCGACCATCTAAAGAATTGCAAGACTCTCATACATCTCCAAGATTTGTTTGACGAGATCATGTGTAGGGCCTTCCCATTAACCATGAAAGGTTCCACTTGGGCTTGGTTTGGGAGATTAAGACTAGGGCCAATCGACAGCTTTATGGACCTCAATAAGCGATCCATGAGCCACTTCATTAGTGCCTAGAGATGTTGGAATCCTATGATTTGCCTTTTGAGCATCAAGTAGGAGCGGGAAGAGTCACTAAGAGACTACATCACCTGGTTCAATAGAGAGGCATTACAAGTAGATGGTGCCAACGGAAAGGTGGTGCTTACTGCCCTCATGGGAGAACTGCAACCCTCAAAGTTCTTGTTCTTTTTGTCTAAATCTCCCTCGAGAAGTTTAAAGGAGTTGATGGTAAAAGTGCAAAAACATATGAATGCCGAGGATGCAATGAGCGTATGGAGGGGCAGAGACAAGGAATCCCGACCAGAGAAAGAAAAGAGAAAGAGGACGAATAGGCTTCCATGGTTAGACCAGGGACACGGGTGCAAATACTCGTCATATCAACCCAAGAGAAGAAGGATGCATTCGCATCTTAGTTCCCAAAATACATCCTGCTTGAGCAGGTCCTCATAGAGATTTAAGACGATCCCACCCTCAAATGGCTAGGAAAACTGAAGTCTCTACTCACGAAGAGGGAAAAAGATAAATCTTGTCGGTTCCACAGGGACCACGATCATAACATCGACAAATGCTTTGACCTCAAGGAGCAGATATAAAACTTGATCCGGTAGGGCATGCTACGACGATTTGTTATGACAAAGCAACCCAAAGGACAGGACCAAGAGTTGCATCGCTCGGCCAGGAAAGTCCACGCTAGGAGATCCTAACATATAGAGGAGAAGAGCGTCTCCATGATCGAGAGGTTGGCTAGGCGAGTTTAAAGGATTGATCCATCGATTACCTTCATCGAGGAAGACTCCTCATAGCTATAGCACCCACACGACAATGCGCTCATTGTCACCATCATGATAGCAAGATATAAAATCCAGAGGGTGCTAATCAATAATGGAAGCTCTATCAACATCCTATACTTATCGACCTTTCGACAAATGAGGGTTGCAGAAGATAAACTCTAGCCTATAGGAGCCCCCTTGTCGGCTTTACTAGGGACAAATTATTCCCGTTAGGGTCGATAACCCTACCCATGATAGTAAGCCTCGGCTCGAAGCAAGTCACCAAGGAGGTTAACTTCCTGGTGGTAAATTGCCTTTTGGCCTACAATGAAATACTCGGGCAGCCGTCCCTAAACCAAATGAGAGCTATCACATCCACATATCACCAAGTGAGAACTTTCTGTTGGTTCTTCACTGACCACGGGGTAGGGGAAGTCAAGGGTGATCAGACCATTGCGAGACAATGTTACAACGCCTCACTGGCACATGAATAGTAGAAAGAGGCTCTAGTGATCGAGGGAAGTGAGGCAAAAGAAAGGAAGAAGCTCCTAACAACAGAACTTGTGGAGGACTTTCTCGAGCTCAGCTTGGATGACATAGCCCTTGAGCGGGTCATTCGTGTTAGTAGTACACTTATAACCAATCATTGAGAGCGACTGTTGGACCTACTAACCAGGTATAAGGATATTTTTGCATGGACCCATGGTGACATACCCAGGATAGATCCCAAGGTCATAGTGTAAAAGTTGAACGTCAGACCACTCGCAAGACCCATGTGACAAAAAAAGGGAGCTTCACCACTGACCGCAACTTAGCTATCACCAAAGAGGTGGATACGCTCCAACGAGCAAGGTTCATCTAGGAGGTGAAATACCCTAAATGGCTGTCCAACGTGGTACTCGTCAAGAAGACAAGCGAAAAGTGGGGAATGTGAGTAGACTTCACCAACCTAAACAAAGCCTCCTCGAAGGATAGTTTCCTCTACCATAGATAGACACCTTGGTCAACTCCACTGCTGGACATGAATTACTCAGCTTCATGGATGACTTCTCGGGTTATAATCAAATCAAATTGTATGAACCAGACTAGGAAAAGACATCTTTTATCATTGACCGAGGGTTATATTGTTATTGAGTAATGTCGTTTGGATTGAAGAACACAGGAGCCACGTATCAGAGGTTGGTCAATGCGATGTACAAACACCAGATCGGAAGGAATATCAAAGTGTACATCAACAATATGCTAGTTAAAATCCTGAAGGCCGATGAACACTTCAAGGACCTTGAGGAGACCTTCGAAGCCCTAACAAAGTACCACATAAAATTGAACCCTGCAAAATGCGCCTTCGGGGTCTCGACTGGGAAGTTCCTAGGATTCATGGTTTTCACAAAAAGAGATTGAATCTAACCTGGAAAAGGTGAAGGCCATCCTAGACATGAGGTCCCCGCGTAACACAAAGGAGGTTTAGAGACTAGCCAGGAGAATAAAAACATTAAATCGATTCATCTCCAAGGCAACCGATAGGTGCCTTCCTTTCTTTCGCCTACTCATGAAATAATTTGAATGGATGGAGGAATGTGAGACAATATTCCAAATACTTAAGGAACACATCGCAGGCTTCTGCTATGTCGAATAAAACGTGAGGAACCCCTATTTCTATACGTGGTGGTTTGGACTCGGTAATAAGTTTAGTACTAATCAAAGAGAAAGAAGGGACGCAAAAGCTCGTGTATTACGTTAGCCGAGAATTGAACAGGGCAAAGAAAAACTACCTAAAAGTGAAAAAGTGGTGTTTGTTGTGGTAACCACTACTTGGAAATTGCGACCCTACTTCTAAGCCCACACAATCACTGTCCTGACAGACCAACCATTGAAGACTACGTTGTAGCAGCTCTATACTTTAGTTCAGTTCATCAAGTGGTCGATTGAGTTTGGAGAATTCAACATCAAGTATAAGCCGAGGGGGGCAGTGAAAGGCCAGGCCATGGGAGACTTTGTGGTAGAATTGGCCCCTGTGGCAGATACAGAGGTCCACCAGGAGCTTACACCCTTGGAGGAAGCCAATTGGGTACTTCATGTTGATGGCTCGACCATAAGCCAAACCAGTGTGACAAGAATCATACACATGACCGTAGAAGGGTTAGAGCTAGAATACACCATTAGGTTCGGTTTTAGAGTAACGAATAATGAGGTCGAGTATGAGGCATTGGTAAACAACCTCAAGATAGACAGAGAGCTCGAAGCCTAGCAGATAGCGGTGAGAAGCGACTCTCGATTCATGGTGAAACAAGTTTTAGGAGAGTACGAGGCCAGAGAGACCGAATGATAGAATACCTGAAAGTGATCAATGCATTAGTGGAGGGATTCAATGTGTTCACCATCGAGCATGTAGCCCTAAAGCAGAATAATTGAGTTGACATATTGGCTTGTTTGGACCTTATCCCTCGATGAGGACGAGGCCATGATGATCGAGTACCTGTTGGAATCGAGTATACAATACCCAGCCCCAAAGGTTGTCAGAGTTGTCAAGGGAGGGACATCCTGGATGACTCCCATTGTGGACTACCTCGTGGAAGGAAAACTTCCCGACGATTATGTAGAGGCTAGAAGGCTTAAACTACGAGCTTATTAATACACCTTGTTGAACGAAACGCTCTACAAGAAGAGCTTCACCTTGCTTTGTCTTAGATGTTTGACCCCTCCCACATGATGAGAGAGGTTCATGAGGGAATCAGTGGCAACCATTTTAGAGAAAGATCCTTAGTGCAACGATTCATTTGAGCTGGATATTATTGGCCGATAATGCGAGCAAATACTACTCGATTTGTACAAAAGTGAGAATGTTATTAGAGGTTTGCCAACAGACACAGGCAGCCACCAGAGGAATTGGCTCCTATCTCAAGTCCTTAGCTGTTCAAGTAGTGGGGAATGGACATAGTCGAACTTCTCCCTAAGGGAAAAAGACAAGTTTGATTCATCATTATGGCCATTGATTACTTCACCAAGTGGGTTGAGGCCAAGCCTATGACCAAGATAACCGAGAGTAATGTTTGTAGCTTCATGTGGAAATCCATAATCTTCTGATTCGATATCCCAAAAGTCTTGATCTCGAACAATGGGAAGCATTTCAAGAATCCTAGGTTTAAGGGAATTATGCTCAAGCCTTAGAATCAGGAACCACTTTTCTTCCCCAATACATCCCCAAGCCAACGGGCATGTGGAGGTAACGAATTGAACCCTTGTGAAAATTATAAAAAATTGGTTACAAGTACACAAGAGCGGATGACTTGAGGAATTGCTGGGGGCCCTGTGGGCATATAGAACCACGGTTGGGATGCCAACGGGTGAGACCCCCTTTCCTACTTGCATTCGGTTTCGAAGCTATAACCCTAGTGAATGTGGGCCTCACTAGTTATCAAACGACACAGACGAATCCTGAACATAATGATGAGAGCCTCCGTCTAAACCTAGACCTGCTAGAAGAAAGAAGACAAGAAGTAGCCACCCGAATGGCCGCCTATCAAAGCATGATGGCCAGATACTACAATAGGAAAGTCAAAGGGAGAAAATTCAAGGTAGGCGAGCTAGTCCTTCCTAAGACAACATTAGCTACCAAAGATCCCTTAGAGGAAAAATTGGGTCCCAACTGGGAAGGGCCCCACCGAGTGACAAAATTCGATAGGTTAGGGGCTTATTTCCTGGAAGACTCTAAAGGAAAGCAGTTGTCTCGGCCTTGGAACATAGAGAACCTAAGGAAGTATAATCCATAGCTTGATTGTAAATCAACATCAATAAAGAAGTCTTTTTAACCACATCTTTATTGTTAATACGACTAGCCTCGGGTGACCGAGGATCACAAGATGACTCTATAACCCCTAGAGGGACGATTGGCCGAAGGTGGTCGAGGGTCATAAGATGACTCTATAACCCTTAGAGGGAAGATTGACCCTAGGTGGCTGAGGGTCATAAGATGACTCTAAAACCCCTAGGGGGGACAACTGGTCCTAGGTGGCCAAGGGTCATGAAAGACTCTAAACCCTTAAGGGGGATGATTGGCCCAAGGTGGCCAAGGGTCATAAAAGACTTTAAACCCTTAAGGGGGACGATTGACCCAAGGTGGTTGAGGGTCTTGAAAGACTCTAAACCTTTAAGGGGGATGACTGGTCGAATGTGAGCGAGGGTCATAAAAGACCCCTAAGGGGAACGACTGACCCAAGGTGGTTGAGGGTCATAAAAAATTCTAAACCTGTAAGGGGGATGACTGGCCCAAGGTGGCTGAGGTTCATGAAGGACTCTAAGCCTTTAAGGGGGACGACTGGCCAAATGTGGCCAATGGTCGTAAAAGACTCTAAACCCTTAAGGGGGACGACTGGTCTAAGGTGGCTGAGAGTCATAAAAGATTCTAAAAACCCTAAGGGGGACAACTAGCCCAAGGCGGCTGAAGATCACATAGATCGCTACAAACTTCCTAGTAAAATGGATGGTTCGAAGGAGGCTTGTTCGTAAAGCGACGTTGCCTAAGATAGAAAGAAAAAAGACAACACAAAGACAACATGAAGAAACAAAAAAATATTCTCATTAATGATAAAAAGCCTTACAAATGGGTGCATATACACTGACCCACAAAAAGAGAAGGAAAATTACAAAGGTAGCTTAAGGAGCAGCGGGCTTCCCAGACCCATCACCAGACTCCTCGAGATCATCCTTGCCTTCGACGGATTCAATCTCAGGAGATGACAGAGTCGTCATCTATGATGAACCTTGAGAAATCTATTTTGGGGCAAGCTCGAGACACCCTACATTTGAAGGCCTCAAAGCCATCATGGGAAAATTTTGAAACCTCTAGTACATAATCAGTGGACTTTCAGATAGACTCCAACACAACAGCTTTCTCTTGCTTCAGCCTCTCGGCCAGCACCGCCTTAATAGTGGCCTTCTCTTACACGACGGCCTCCCTCAGCTGGACAACTTACCCTTCAGCCTGAGCCAATTTCAGGGTTAGGGCCACCTTCTCATCCTTGATCACTTGAAGCTTTGGGGCCATATCCTTTTTCTCCCCCTGGACTTGCACAAGTAGGCTCTGATTCCTTCTTAGCCGAGTTGGCCAACTAGGCATCGTAGCCTGAGTTTGTGGCACTCGGATTAGTCACCTTTTTCTTCATTGCGTTAACGACATTCTCAGCATTCACTTGCAATGTAGAGCTGGCGAGCATGAGCGGTGCCATCTACAAATGCCGAAAGAGAAAAGAAGTTTAAAACCCTTATGAAAGGAGGAAGAATATGTATAAAAAAGAAAAAAGATAAGAGAGAAAAAGTAAGTTACCATGGCCAGATAGATCGTGGGTCGCTTATAGATTGTGCTTGACGTGAACTTCATAAGAGTTTCAACATGCCCCCTTGGGACGAATTTGGACAACTTCTTGTAAGCGTAGTCGGTATTATTCAAAAAAGTCTCCACGGTAGGATCCTTCCCCTTGTCTGACTGGGAAGTAGAAGCTTTGGTCTGAGATGCAGGGACATCCCCAACAATCTCAGCTTCCTCGTGATCGAGGACGATCAAGGTAGGCAGTGACTGAGCAGCAATTGATGTTGGGGGCTAGCCCTCAGGTGCAATGGTTAACTCCCGAGCCCCCTTAACCGGGGAAGGATGAGAGGACAAACCGCGCCTAGTTTTGGCATGATTAGGGGCCCGAGTCTTCATCCTCTTTGAAGGTGGGGTGGGTGGATCATTGGTCATAGAACTCTGAGGGCCAACTGAGCCTTTCGTGACAGCCAAGCCCCCCATGGCGGTCTCAGTCGTAAGCTAAGCCTTCTTGGCCCTTTTTATGATCTCCTTTAGCCAAGCCTTCACCATGTCTGCAATAAAAAAATAGTGGAAGGTTAAAAAGGGGGGGGGGGGAGAAACAGGGGAGAAAGGAAATGAAGGGGATAAAAAAAGAAAAAGGGGGAGAAACCCGAAGATAATACCCTCAGTCGTGCCCTCCTTGATATGGATTGCACAAGATTCCCCCAAACCCGCCGAAGCTATGACCTCCACGGACCTAGGTTGGAAGAGAAAAGACACCAAGGCCTCGGAAGTCACCAGAGCTGAATATTCATGCATTGATACAAAATAACTCTAAGTACCTAGTTAAAGAAACCTTAGGCAGCATCGGCTCAGTTAGAACTGAGAGGCAACACAAAAGGACGGGTAAGAGATGAACTTTAAAAAAATCTCTGAAGGAAAAGAGAAAAAGGAGAGAATCTCACCCAAGAAATCATGAACGTCCTAAACTCGATTGAAGCGGACCAGCTTCTCGACTTTATCGTCCCATAGACAAGATTCCTAGTTGTTTCCTGAGAAGAAGAAAAACTTCCTCTCTTTGTGGGAAGTGAGAAAACCGGTGATTAGATTCTAGTAATTGTCTCGAGAAGTGAAGAACCACCAACCTGGTTCCTTTTCAACTAGTTGGTAACAAAAAAGGAACTCCTAGACGGTCAACTGGTCCTGACCACCGCTGTAAGCCGCTCAAAGGACTATCCACCCAATCACGATCCTCCACGAATTCGGCATGAGTTGGGTTAGGGCAAGCCTAACATAGCTAAGTAATTCCCTAATGAAAAGGGCGATAGGGAAATGAAGGCCGCTCACCAGAGTCTGCTCGTAGAGACATATTTCATTGTCCTCGGCAATGCATGCCCAAAGGACTATCCACCCAATCATGATCCTCTACAAATTCGGCATGAGTTGGGCCAGGGCAAGCCTAACATAGCTAAGTAATTCCCTAATGAAAATGGCGATAGGGAAACGAAGGTTGCTCACTAGAGTCTGCTCGTAGAGACAGATTTCATTGTCCTCGGCGGACTATCCACCAAATCACGATCCTCCTCGAATTCAGCATGAGTTGGGCCAGGGCAAGCCTAACATAGCTAAGTAATTCCCTAATGAAAAGGGCGATAGGGAAACGAAGGCTGCTCACCAGAGTCTGCTCGTAGAGACAGATTTCCTTGTCCTCGGCGATGCATGCTCGCTCATGTGCTCAAGGAAGTTGCAACACCATGTCCTTGGGTATGTCGTACAATTTCTAAAACTATTGGACAAATGTAAAAGATGAAAGAAGGAAAGGAAACAAGCGTACGGAAAATCTGCCGAAAAACGATGCCGGGGGGGATGCAGCAGCTAGAAGACGCCTAACCAAAGCCGGGGAACCTGACTAGAGATGCAAGAGAGAACGAAAACAAGTGGAAATGAGGGGGGTGTCAAAAGTTTTGGGCTCCTTATAGAAAAATGAACTCGAACTCGGCCGTCCGATTAGGATTGCCCAAATCTGAGCCCTTCACATGGCCCTACACGTGCGGATGGGACATGTGAAGAGACATTGCGTAATGATGTCACATCAATGACACAATAATTATGACATTTTGATTCCCTAGGCATGTGTCATGATTCCCAAAAGGGCCGCCATTAAAATTCAAAATAACCGCCAAAAACCCAAAGGTTGAGAATATGAATCGATTTGAATTCCCTTGACTTCCACAGAGTGAGGCCTCGGGAATTGGGGGGCAACTAATGGGTGCAGAACCCAGAGTTGGCCATCCTTCCCCGACTAGGTCCAACCAAGGATACGACATCGGGAGAGGAGGACCTGATCAAGCATGGATACTCTTCAGGAATATCCTGAGTAATAAGCACTGGACCTCGAAAGCAGCCTTAGACACATGACACGATCCTGAGAATAAAAGAGTAATCATAGGGCGAGGATCCAGGCTGAATCAAATTATGGAAATCTCACCCCTGAGTGTCATCGGAACAGGTGTTATGGGATTAAGGATCTAGAATGTCACTTGCGATGAGCATTATAAAAACGGGTCCGTACCCAAAAAAAGGTAAGAAGAAATTCTTAGCAAAAATCCCCTTTCCTTGTGCGACTCCTCATTGACATGATCGTCGAAGAACATCTAATTGACACATGGTTGGCATTTCTCTCGTTTTCTCTTGCAGGTCTATCGGAGTCAGAGACCATTGTTTGCTCATCTGAAGACGTCCGGATCAATCAGATCCCGATATCATCACCTCTGTTACTCAATTGCTTACTTTTCTAAGTTTTGTTAGGTGGGAACCAAACTAAATTTCAGTTGTAAAACTTTATGAAGATCTGTAATTACGAGGAATATAATGCATTTACAAGCTATATAATGGAGAGATTTGCGTGTAAGTCTAATGTCTCACAATAGAATAAAGTGACAAGCAGACTACGATAAGAGGATAATAGTTAGGTTAGTTTTAGTTTACCGATACATTCAATGATGGTGAGTGGAAACGTGGGGGAAGAGAGTGAGAGGGATTTCTCTTTTAATTTTAAAACGATAAAAACTTGAGACACGTGGTAAGTTGTGAGCTTTGTGGCCCAATCCACAAATTCTAAAGTGAGTCTACTTTTAGTATTTTATTTGCAGTCAAAAAAACGCTTTCAGAGTTCAGACTGGTTATGGTTTTTAGTGCATGCTAGGTTGTGCATGCTAAGGGTTTTCTAAGTGTAAGCAGATCCTACAAATTTTTAGTGCGTTGTCACTATAATTATTCTATTAAGCACGTTTATTTTAGTGGAGGCCGGAAACTGCTAGTAAATAAGCTGCTTTGGGTCATTGATTCACTAAAATTGATTCTAGGAGGTACGAAACCACTCAAACCCGGGGCTTGGATTAGGTGCAAATGAATTTCGTGAGAATGGTGCAAACGGCACCAGGGGGGCTGACGCATCAGTAGCAAAAAATAATTTACATTTTTTGGTGGGCGTTTATCACTTTTTGGTGCTGATGTGTCCACACCCTGGTGCTGTTTGCACTATTCTCATGAAATTCATTTGCACCTAATTTTTTTTTTTCCCTCAAAGGCACTTTATTTTGGTTGAGGAAATCAGTTGAGGGTCCGTTCACCCTTTTCCTTGATTCACTAACAGGTGGTGTAACATGATTAGTGGGAAAAAATGCAAATCATCTTTCTAAAAATTATAATTCACTTTTTCATTCTAATGATGTAATGCCACCTGTTAGACAGGACCTTAAAAGGTCATAAGAGGCAGGAGAGGATCCCTTCCAAGTAAATGGAGATTCAGGCACTTGTGCAGTAGTTGTTGGTCTGAAATCCTCTGTGCCACACCCCCTGATGGGACACTCAGGAGGAGGAATAAAAGACCTCCAAAAAGTGAATTGATTCCACCCCCCAAGTGTCCCATGGGGGGTGGCGTAGACGATTTAGCTTTTGTCATTAATATCATGTTGACAGCCAAACACCACCCAAACCGGTAGGACATGTGGAATGTAAGACTATTCATATATAAGCATCAGAAAATGATTCTAGAAGCATGAGGGATGAGGCCACCCACTCAAATGAAAAATATAGTGAATCACCTTAACTTTCTGTTTCTTCTATTCTATTACTTATTTATTTTTCTTCAATTATTTCTTGAATAATGTCAATTTGATATGTGGGTGGGCATGGGCCGGGCTGGCCCGAGCCCGGGCCGAGGCCCGCTCTTTTACATATATAATATATATTTATTATATATAATATATTAATTATTTTAAAATTATCAATAGTATATAGCTTAGT
>JAOXJP010195396.1:0-12172 GCA_025762735.1 Platanus orientalis
CTCCATGAGTCTCGTAAAATACAACAATCACCTAAGTGGGACAAAGGCAATGTTGTAGATCGATCCTGCTTTCTATCATGACCAATGTAAAGCCACACATGTCTTTGGGAATGATATTTAGTGCACATGTATCATGATTGATGTAAAACCGAGCAGTGTTCAATCATGACTACATATATTTTCCATAACTTTTCTAGGGAGAGCTTCATTAACAGCCCTCGTTGAGTCCTATTAAAACTCTCAAGGACAGTCACAAAAAGACATCTGAGCAATCAACTTCACAAATGAATCAATGATAATACAACAAAACAAATGCAAAATATGTCCACATGTAAACTTCAACTACCAAACAGTTCATACAAGTTAAATCCATTAAGCTAGCCAGAAGCAAATACAAGTGCATAAGTCATCTGAATGGTTGTGTGTTTATAGCCTTTGCATAACTGATTTTCCACAATGTTTTTTGAAATGTTTTCAAGCCGTTGCGCTCAATGTCGATGACTTACATGTCTCCTAATGCAGCACATATGCTAATAGTAACACCCGAGAAGTAAGAGAAAATGTCGATTGCTTGCATATAACTCATGGATAGATTATATTTCAAAACTAAGAAAGTCCTTTTATTGGTGAAGACCCAATTTTGAAAATCAGAATGAAGGAATTTCCAAAACACCAAAAGAACCTACTTTCAACCCGAGAAGGAATTTCAAAAGCAAAACTCATTTCAAAACCTTGATCCAAAGTCGAGGACAAATTTAACCCATCGCTATTGTCAAGCCAAAACTAATCTACATTGCAAAAACCACCCACCCAATATCAGTGAATTACATGTAAGAAAGAAACATGGTCTCTCCCAAGTCAAAATTAGGGCACTTCCTTCTTTGCTTTATGCTGTAAAATCGAACATACCAAAAAGGGGCATCTATCAGCACCCAAATTTTGACTGGGGTCATGTGATAGCATAAAGAAAGCATAACAACATTTAGGCATCAAGACTCTAAGCACCCTTGGCTTAGGAAGAGCAAACCTGGACTTTATGAGGTTAGGCATTCCCACGAAAGTCTTTCCGAATACTCCAGTCACAATAAACCAGTCAAAACACTTTATTAAAGCCCAAAATGCACCATTTCAAGAGAAACCTTAATCTCTCACAAAAGCATCAACAGAACTTTGAGGGTCTACATTCAAGAACACACTCATGTTGTTCATAATTTTCCTAACCTCCATAAACCCTTCATTAGTAAAGCATCACAGCTGGAAAAATTACCATTTTACCCTTTTGCTTTCAAAGGCCTAGAACTCACTATCTATCATTTAGATCCCTAAATTTCCCTCGTCTAAATAAGCCTTCTGGTCGTGAAGCATCACAGACAAAGAACTCTCATTTTCACATTTTTTTACCTGTGGGTAAAAAATTACCATTTTACCCTTTTCACTTTCAAGAATTCACCTCTTAACCCTCAAAGGATCCCTAAAACCTCCCCCGTTGTCAGAATGTGTAATTTCAGACCCTATGCACCCCTGTCTCTCTCGACTTCAAGACACTCATCATAGATTCGACAATCATCAGGATTGGAAATAGTCAACCTCTCAACTAAGGTCAACCCTGACCTGAAAATGACCCTTGGAAAAGCTCTCAGGGATTTATCCGATCTCTAAATTCTAAAAGGATAATGGCAGTACCTTTCCCTTGACCCTAGCTTTAAATCTTCAAGTATAAGAAAAGGACTTCGATATCTTAAATATGGGTGAAATCTCAAATCTTCCCCAAAGGATCAAAAGCCGATCCTAATCCCGTTCACTCATATGGAGTCATTGTGTTCCCCAATTATTTGAATTAGGATCAGTCAGTGCCCATTTCTCTAGAATTGGGAAACCTATAAAAAAACTATCTAAGGGACACAAGCTTTCATGGAACTTATATGAGCAGATTCTCTCAATTACTCTAAAAGGAACAACAATTTTGTACTAGGAATCAGGTAATCGGCCGACTCTTGGGAGCTCACCCAAACTCAAAATTTTAGTCTATCAGTGGCCACATCCTTGTAATCACAATACCTTCAAAGTATCAAATTTTTACTAGATTATGAGATCCCCATGTTCCACATCATCACTTTTCGCTCAAAACAGCGCAAGCCACCTTGTCTATGTTTAACACATGGAGCACCCAAAAAATCATCCTAAACTCCAAACGTTGCAATGACAGGCTTGGTTTTTTAATCTATGACCTACCTTTAAAAGACAAATTCATAAACTTGAGCATTAGAGGAAGTCCAACAACTTGTTCTCCCAACCTTTAGGCAACTACGGGAACCCGATCCTTGCAAATGACCCCACTTCATAAGCCCCCTAACAATTGCTTGGGAATCCAAATATCCGCTTGTCAGTTTCTATAGTCCTGTTATTCCTTAAAGCTTCCAAGCCTTTAAGCCCGGCCTAAAGTAGAGATCCACATAAAATAAGGGAGCAGTTCCCGTCAAGAAATCCTCGATGATCGAACATGTATTTTTGACATAGTTTTCAGCTCGAGTATCATAATTCAGCATGGTCAAAGGCTATAGTTCTCTTAAACCAGGGGCTATCTTTCACCAGATAATTCCTAAGATCAATTTTACCTCCTTGACCTTCTGATATGTATCCGTGAGCTATCTAGGACAAAAAAACCTTGATTTTACTCCCTTATCCTTATCGTAATTTGGTTCCGAGTGATCCATTATGATCGGATCGTCTAAGATAGCTCATTAATGGAATTAAGGCATTCACACCTTAAGGCTAAGTTACCTACCCTTGGATGAGCATTTTCTCTAGTGCACCCTCACCCCTCACCCCTCACCCTTAGATCTAGGAGCTGAATTTCACATCCCTAAGGTCCCACTCATGTTCATCCAAATGGCATCTCGATGCCCAACCTTGTTACTTGCAACTTACCTACACCTATATTATGACATCTAAACCTACCCCCCTTTTTTCACCTAACCAATGCATATAAACCAATACTCTCTCATCCTCACCCTCCATTTGGTTGGCCCAAACCAATCCTAACCCTCAATCTATTCAAGACACTTGTCTAAGCTCCTTAGCACGAGTGTACCCATACACCTGACATTGAATGTGAGCTCTCTACCTCACTTTGGCTAAACACATCTCCACCCTACACCTAGCAAACCCTAGGATTGATCTTAGCCCTACACCACATCACATTTGGGGCAATAAATAGCCCCAAATTCGTGATACCTAGGGTTGGCTACCAAAAACACTAAATCCCTAAGAGAAAAGGTGGAGGAAGAAGAAGAAAGTATGGAATTTCCCTAATCTAAGGCAAGGTAAGCCTAAACTTAGTCATCATCTTCATTCAATGTATGTCAATCAGCATGCTGTTATACTATCCATTTTATGCTAGAGCATGACTCTAACTCGGGTACATAGTAGAGGCCTAAGTGCCTCTACTTGCTCTTATTTTTTACCATTTTAGTGAATATTTTCATATGATTTTTGTAAAGGGTTTCTTGAGCCCAAATTTTACTATGCTAGACCAGACATATGTATGATGTTGTGTATTTAATTTCATGACTTTAGGAGCTATGGAAGGCCTTGGGATGGCCCTCCAAACAAACCCAAAAAACTAGGTCTTTTGAGACTTAGTTTAGATGAATATTTGTTAATTTTTGTTTGAATTTTCTGTGTATGATCTAAAGTTCAATTTTTTATATCATGTTCACATGTATCTCCTATATTAGCATGCTTAATTTCATGATTTTTGTAAAATTATTAAGGGCTTCAAAATCGAGAAATCCAGTTGTTGGATTTTCTCCCAATAACTAATGCCTGCTTTTTAGTAAATAAAAAAACAGGCATTGAATTAACATGCATCAGGAGAACAATTAGGCATTGAGATCTGGGACTTACCCTAGGGAGCCTTGATTCTTCTCTAGCCCTGTCCCATGGCACATATGCCTTCTGAGAGTCATTCTTGTGCACAACCACCTCCATAGGCCCTCATTTCTAGCCCAACGCCTGAATTTAAAAATAGGCGTTGAATGGAAATTCAGGCGTTGGAATGACTTTCAGGTGTTAAGCCTGGGCCTTAAAAATCATTCTTTTTCAAAAATCTTCTGAGTGTGAGTTAACCTTAGGACTAGTGTTAAGACCTAGGAGAGGCCCCACCCCATTGGGCCCCACTGTGGTGGCCCAAAAATCCAAGTTGGCCGCTGATTTAGTACCCAATGCTTGTTTTTCCCTAAATTAAAATTTAGGCATTGAATAAACAGGCGTCAGACCAAAAAAATAGGTGTTAGGCCTGTGACAGATGTACAGTGCCCACTTTAGGAGATCATATCTCCACGTGGCCTATACTTAGGACCTAGAGGGTTACACAATGTAACCCTAGAATATCTCCCCTCCCTCAAACCATAGGTCTCATACTGATGGGGCCCACCAAACCACAAACCACCTTAAAAGATTGCACAAAGGTGTTAATCTGATTAGATTCCTAAATGCTTATTTTTCACCTTGAATTAAATTCAACTGTTGGGAAAATAAGCGTTGAGATAAAAAAACAGGCGTCAAGCCTATAAACTAGGAATATTAATTCCTTCCCTTTTTCCTCCCCTTCTTTTAGGGTTAACATATAACTCTAAGAAGTCAATCAACAAGCCATGGAGAGGGGTACATCACCTCTCTAAAGACCTAACCCATGAGGGGCCTCCAATATTTAGAATAGGACAAATTTAAAGACAGTTTTTGACCGTTCATAAGCCAACGCCTGTTTTTTACCCTGAATTAAATTTAGGCATTGGAAAAACATGCGTTGAGATAAAAAATAGGTGTTAGGTCTGAGAGAAATTCAGTTGACCTCTAATTCAAATTAAACAAAGTTTAGACATTCTAATTTAGACTTAACAAAGCATGGACATAGACATAAAATTAAAGCTCATATGAATGGGAGATGCCGCCCTAAAAAGGCGGGTATTTAGGGTGCCTCCAAATACAGTTAAACAACTTACCCTAAATCTCAGGAACTTAGACCAGTACCAGGAGTTAAACCCTAGACTTTCGAGTCTAGATTTCTTTCTTCTCTAAAGAGAACCAATGTCCAACTCCATCAGTTAACCCCAAGTTGGTGGCAACTACAAGCAGAAGCATCAAATCCCTCGCATAAAAAGGGCTTAGCACCTGAACCCCACAAAGAGACACAAAAGCGGGCATCTTGCACCGGTGCTGACCCGCGAACCAAAAGAGAAAATAGGAGAGCCACGACGTGGGCGGACCCTAATGTCCACATTGTCCATTGCATGCCATTTGAAGTTTAAATTACATTAAATAGATGTAAAAAGTGCATTTCTAAATGGAATACTTCATGAAGAAGTATATATTGATCAACCTAAGGGATTCAAGGATCCACACATGCAAAATCATGTGTATAGGTTAAAGAAAGCATTATATAGGCTAAAACAAGCCCCTAGAGCTTGGTATGACAGATTGACCAAGTTTTTAGTAGACTATCATTTTATCAGGGGGAGTGTTGACAAAACACTCTTTATTAAGAAAAATGATGGTCACATACTCATCGCACAGATCTTTGTGGATGACATCATATTTGGATCCACATGTGAAGAACTTTCACATGGGTTTGCTTATACGATGAAATCCGAATTTGAAATGTGTATGGAGGGAGAATTTTGATTCTTCCTTGGATTACATATCAAGCAAACTTGTGATGAAATATTTCTAAATCAATCTAAGTTTGCCAAGGATCTAGTATCCAAATTTAGACATTCAGAGCCTAAACCAGTTGATATTCCAATAAGTATAAGTGAGAAAATCACTAAGGATCTCGATGAAGTCGATATTGATCCTATAGGATATAGGAGTATCATAGGGAGTCTGCTATACTTGACAGCGAGCAGACTCGTTATTGCCTTTAGTCTAGGTGTCTGTGTTAAATATCAGGTTGCACTAAAGGAATCTCATCTGAAAGTGGCCAAGAGCGTTATACTATATGTCCATGGGACAATTAACTTTGATCTTTGGTATCCATTTGATACCACACCAGTAGTAGCTGGTTATTTAGATGCAGATTGGGTAGGCAATGTCGATGACCGTAAAAGCACAAGTGGGGGATGCTTTTATATAGGAAACTGTCTTGTCTCTTGGCATAGTCAAAAGCAAAATTCTATCTCTATCAACAACCAAGGCATAGTACATTGCTGGTGGGAGTAGATGCACACAACTACTATGGATGAAGTAGATGCTTGCATATTATGAGTTGTCTCAGTCTACAATGAATATGTTCATAGACAACTCAAGTGCAATCCAGATTTTTTGAAATCCGGTTCAACACTCTAGAATGAAACATATTGATATTTGTCACCATTTCATTCAAAAATTGGTTGAAGACAAAACAATATCTCTATAGTATGTGTCGACTAAGGATCAGTTAGTAGACATCCTCACGAAGACTTTAGACTCGAAAAGATTTGAATATCTTTGAGGTGTAATGGGAATGTGTTCTATATAAAGACACATTCAAATACACCCAAAAATTAATAAGAAATCATTTAATTGGGGTAAACAGGGCCATCCGAGCAAAGATGGGGAGAATCTGGGATTTTTATCCTAAAAATTTCATTTTGGATTGATCTAGGATCAATCCAGGATCGATCCAACTTGGCAAAACCCATAGGAAATGAACAATCACTCATTTATAAAATTGGAGAAATGCCCTAGCTTGGTCCAGGATCGAACCAAGGTCATTTTCTAGGCATTTTAGCACTTCCTCCTCCTCTTCTCATCCATCTTTGTGTATTCTTTGAATCCTCCAAGCCAGAATCATGTCAAAAAGGGATTTGGGGAAAGCTCCTCTATGAGAGAAGGAGCAAGTCAAGCAACTGAGAAGTGTGCCTAAAAACTATGGGGCATTGAGGAATGCCACTGCCTTGCACAACTACACGAACATCTTCTCGAAGAAGAAGATTTTCATTGAGCGGTTTGTGAAGTAGATGACACTCTAAGACTTCACAATTGGCATGGCACTTCCAAATGATGGGTGGATCCAAATCACGATCATAAAAGGCAAGGTGCAGGAGGAAGCCGTCCTCATTTTCTACCCGAACATTCACAATGTAGATCACACACAACTTTTGTTCGAGATGGAAGTTTATGGAGTTAGTATGTTGATCAACCTAGATCGGGTTTCAATGTTATTGGGGATTTCTCACCCCTTTACCGGTGCCATTGTCTTTCACAATCAGGGGATTGAAAAATCTCCTATCTCTAAGCTATTTAAGCGACAGGGCACTTCATGGACTGGGAAGATGCCCACTAAGGATTGTTGCATGGTGGCAAGAATACTAGACATTATCCTTGTGCACAATCTATTACAGACGACATACAAGACAGACATGTTAGATGATAGGGCGCATTTGGTCGCCATCTTGATAGAGGGAAAATCCATTGATGTCTTAGCCATGATGTGCTACACTATGCTGCAGACCTCCATAGAGGCTGGCACCAAGAGGGGTCTACCATATGGAGTGCTCGTCACTTAGATTCTAGAGCAGTGCAGAGTGACATTCCTGCGTGATGCTGTTACCCTTTCCTAGTGTCTCCCTATCAATGATGCCACCATCAAGAGGATGGAGGCTTAAAGATGAGTTGTGCCATAGGTGGCTCAAGATGTTGGAGAGGCAGCTCAGACTGTCTCTACTCCTATTTGAGATCTTGTACCGGTAGAGGTGCCACCACCAGCTACGGTGACCACTGCCACTACAGCCCCCTCAACATCTGTCCCCCCCATCTCTTACTTCATCAAAGACTGCACCCCCAACATTCTCAGTGACACTTCTGCCAACCATCTTGGGCCTAATATGAGATCTTCATGCTAATTTTGGGTGCATTCTTTGTTGCTTTGACCACCTTAGGAAGAAGGTGGAAAGCATGGACCAGGAGTTGGTCCATATCGAGGGTATCGTCAATCCCTCTAGAGCACCTACACCCCGGATTATACATTCTCGCTAGTGAGGACAAGGACATGGATGAGGAGTCTGATGAGGATGCTTAAAGCATTTTTGTTATCTTTTAATGTATTTTCAATTTTCTTAAATATCAACTTGTAAATCTTTTGAAAATGAATGAAAATACTAGTTCTCCTTCTGCTTTGATCTATTATTGTTATGAACTTCCCATATACACCTTTGACATCCATGACAAAAATGGGAAGAGTTAAAGACTAATTAAAAAATTGTGCTAAAATTTGCAAATTTGAACGTTTAAGGCAATTTTGTTCTAAAATTGGTATATCTTACTCATGGAGAGTAAAAATGAATTGCCTAACTTAGGGGGAGTAAAAACATAAAGATTAATGTCAAGTGAAATTCTTTAGACTATCTGTATTTATCTCACATTTACTTGCACTTATCATACTTGATACCTCACATCATATGCATATGCATTTCATTGCATTCGGTTGCTTGCTTGTGTGTTCATTATCACTTTTTCCTTTAACTGGACTAGTCTTTGTTTGAGAAATGTATACTTTTGTCAAATGTGTTTTAGGGACTTAAAGCTAAGAGTACATTGTAAATGAAGAGTAATTCATGAAAAGCCTAAGTATGTATCAAGGCGGAGAACCAACAATATTCTCATTTAGATTGGAGTCTATGTTTGTTTTATTTTTCATTTTATACTCCATTATTCATGTATTTTAAGTTTTATCATGGAATTCCCAAAGGAGGAGATTGTAAATGTAATATGTGGTAAATTCTATGAACTGGAAAATACATGTTTTGTATAGATTATGACATGAATTGAGTCATGTTAGAGTCTAGGAGATCCTTGAGTCAAAGCATCATGAAGATCATCATCAAGCTTCAAGGAAGCCTTAAGAGATCAATCTGGGAGTCGACAAGTCATCTCAAGGGATTCACTTATCATTCCAAGCCTTCACAAGGTAAATCAGGTATTGTATGATAGTAGAGGTGAATTAAGGCTCCATGATGGGTTTCTCAAAGTCCATGGACCTCCCCAAACCATGGAGGGACAATCCAAAGTCATCGGTAGCATTCCCAAGACTTTAAGAGGGTTTATAGAGAATTTGAATCGATCTAGGATCGAACCACTGCAATCCAAATAGTTTGGATGGATCCAAACTTATTTGGATCGATCTAGGATCGACCCAACAACTCTTAGTTTATAGAAACTGAGTGTTTTTTGCACTTAGATAGATCTAGGATTAATCTAGGATCGATCCAAAGTTGTGGAAACACTGTATTATAAATGTAATATGTTGTAAATTCTATGAGTCTATAAAATACATGTGTTGAATAGACTAGGACATGAGTTGAGTCATGATTAGAGTCTAGGAGGTCCTTGAGTTAAAGCAACATGAAGACCATCATCAAGCTTCAAGGCAAGCCTCAAGAGATCATTCCGGGAGTCGGCGAGTCTTCCTGAAGGATTCACAATCCATTCCAAGAATATACAAAGTAAATCAGGTATTGTATGGCAATCAAGGTGAATCATGGTCCTATGACGGGTTTCCCAAGGTCCAGGGACCTTCCTGAGTCATGAGGGGACGATCCAAAGTCATTTGTAACATTCCCAAGACCTAAAGAGGGATTATAGAGAATTTGGATCGATCCAGGATCGAATCACTTTGATCCAAATAGTTTGGATCAATCCAACAACTCTCTAGTTGCTGTTTTTAACTGTTTTTTGCACTTGGATTGATCCAGGATTGATCCAAAGTAGCAAAAACACTGTATAATAGTCTAAAACTTCAAAAATATGTTGGCA
This sequence comes from Platanus orientalis, assembly GCA_025762735.1. NCBI lineage: Eukaryota > Viridiplantae > Streptophyta > Magnoliopsida > Proteales > Platanaceae > Platanus > Platanus orientalis. The sequence goes on from JAOXJP010195396.1 coordinate 9,793, forward strand.
ATCTATGGCCAATATCTCTTGACCATCTGAGGATGTTCTAATCCAATGGATATGGATTATTTTCGTCCATTATATAAGAGTTTGAGCAACCATCGAGAAACTAATGGTTTTGAAAAATTCTCATATACTTGAAAGCTCTATTGTGCCCATTTTGATAGATTTTGTGAGATAGTGTTCTTCTAATCTTTGGAGAACCACTTGCTATACTTAGATAGGAAAATCAATACCCAAGACCATTCCATTGCCACCTCTCCTAACTTGCTAAAGCATACCTTTTGGAGGTAGGCTACCAGGGTTATCCAAAAGGAAACCCAAGAAGAGATAGTGCGGGATTAAGTATCACACCTTACTCAAGGAGGAGCAACCCACCAAGGTTGGGCTTACTAGCTTATAGAGTCACTAAGAAGCGTTGGGGATCCATAGTTAAACCAAGCTCAAGAAAGAGCAACCTCAAGTTGTGTGATCAAGACAACATCAATCCATAAGGAGGTAATTCTTGCCTTAAATTTTATTTAAACTTTTGAGACCAATCCCGCTGAAGACACCGGGAGAATTAGCATTACCGCCGGAGACACTAGTAGTGTGCATCCAAATTTCTTCCACCGGAGACACCGGAAGAGTAGACCTTTAGACCACACCTGCCAAAGACATCGGATGAAGCTTGCTTGGTAAGTAGACTAGGTTCTTTGATAAGTTTAGCCTTGATTGTAACTATATTGACTTTAATATTAATAAAATTATTTGGCTCGGTAGTGAGCTTTTGAGAGTAGATTTAGGCTGTCATGCCGAACCACTATACATCTTGTGCGTTGTGTGGTTGTTTATGTTGTGCTTTTTATTTGTCAATCTCTGCACATGTTGATACAATCTGTCCTACAATCAAATTGAACCCATTCTTATACAAGAACACATTTCAATTGAATTTATTTATTAAGAGCAACTTAACTAATTAAAACAAATAATTGAATTTGGGATAATTGAAAATAAATTCTAATAGGATTCTATTCACCCCCCTCTAGGATCTGAGTATAGGAATTACAATTGTTATCAAAGCAAAGTTGCTCGTAAACGGTCTGACCACCAGAGTGGAAAGATCAAAATTCCTATAGGAAAAATTATAAAAGAATCTTAGAACAACCCCAAAGAACACTAAAATGTCTAGGAAGGAGAGTTGGTCAATTACTACTCCTCCCTACTTTAATGGGGTGGACTGCATTTATTGAAAAACCCGTATGACCATTTTCCTAAAATCTCTGGGCTATCAAGTCTGGGGCTCAGTAGTGGAAGGCTATGCTAAACCCTCCACTCGCCCAAGTGAGTGGGTAGAGTCTGAAGTGGAAGCTTATGATGCAATCCACAAAGCTCTAAGTGTTCTACATCATGCTTTAAGCCCTGATGACCTATGTAGGATAGGTGAATTGAGGACCGCTAAAGAAGCATGGGAGTTTCTTGAGAAGTCTTATGGGAGTATCTCAAATTCATCAAAAGATGAAAGCTCACCTAATGAGCAAAACAGTTCACCAGGGTCCAAAGTTCTTGTGGTTTTTGGTACGTTTGAGGATTCACTCCTTGAATCTAGAAGTGAGGAAGAAGAAGGTGAGGAAGAAGAAAATATCCAAGAAGCCTTTAACCAACTCTATATAGAATATATAGAATTGGCCAAGACTACCAAGGCATTTAAGAAGAAAACCATAGGTTTAATTCCAGAAAATGAAAAATTAAAAGAGGTTGAAAAATGTCTAAAAGAAAAAGTAGATGTTTTGGAAATGAAAGTTCACAACATTGATGAAAATCAATCCAAATATCTAGTACATGAGCTACTTAAGATAAACTCTAATCTCTTAAATGAAAATGAATAATTAAAGAAAAGATTAAGAGAATTAGAATTGGGATCTCTGCCCATCTCTTTAGGAGAAGAAAATCAAGGTTTAAAAGAAAATATAAGTCTCCTAAAAAAGAGATTGAGAGATTTAACAACCTTCCTTGGATTAGAGAAAATAAACATGAATGTAGAAAAGAGGAAGCTAGTCAAGTATAATGAATCCTTATCTAACAGAACCCTAGAACTTGAACAAAAAGTCAAATCTTTAGAAGAGAACAAAAAAAGTCTTGACCTCACATGCTCTGAATTGTCAAAAAGATCATTTGATTTACTTGCTTAAGTAAATGAGCTAAAAGAGCATGAGAAGAAATATCTTGGTCTCATTGCCCAAGGAAATGTAAAGGAAAGAAAAACATTGGGGAAAGAAAGAAAAGAATGGAGAAGAGTGGAATTGAGCCCTAAAAATACCCAACCTCCTACATATATGAAAGGCCTAAAGAATGCTTTTGCAAAAGGCAAAAGCAAGGTCAATGTCTTTCCACAAGCCATGATGTATGG
>JAOXJP010195407.1:0-12172 GCA_025762735.1 Platanus orientalis
GTGATACTTTATTGGATAATGAATGTATAAATTAAAAAAAAAAATGTGTTACTGGTTCCAGAATTGAAGAAAAACCTTTTATCCATTAATCAATTCACAAGTAATTTTTCATTTTTTTTTGAAATTTTTAAGTGGTGGATTTGTGATGAAGGATAAGGAAACCTAAAGAAATCATGATGGAGGGAAGGAAGGGTGATTTGTATTCCCTTGATGCACCATAACTACGGGCTTTTTTCTTAAATAGAGACCGCGATGCAACTAAGAAGATACGGCATTGACGATTATGGCACCCATAATAAAAAAATTGATTTGGTACTTAAATAAACGTGATTTTATGAAATTTAGTTTTTAGAATAAAAGTAATTTGATTTGTGATAGTTGTCAAACAGACAAGGCTTGTTGCTTGCCCTTTCTTTCTTCAAGAAAATTATATAATGAACCATTGACTATGATTCATTTGGATTTATGGAGACTGGCACTAATTTTGTCTGCTCAACAATTCTGTTATTATGTGGTATTTATTGATGAATGCACATGAATTACATGGTTGGATCTACTTAAGAAAAAGTCAGACTTTTTTCAAAGTTTTTTCAATTTCTAAGCCTTTATGGAAAGACAATTAATGCAAAAATAAAATACTCTAATCTGATTGAGGATGGGAATATTCTTCCACAAGTTTTTTTTTGAAATATTTGGAAAAATGTATGTGGATATCGCGGAAAGGGATCCGCGACCCACTTCGGGATGTGTTCGGAGTCGCCACCAACTCAGGGTTTTTTACAAGCGGGGTTGGGCGCCTGCCTCCTTTCCAAAGGAAAGGGAGGATATGGGCTTTTCTAGGGCCCGGGCTAGGCACTTGGGCCTAAAGTTGACTCTCTGACTGGTCTGGTTTTCAGGGATCTGGGTAAGCTGTTTGGTTGCAATTGGGGAAAGTGTTAGGCACCCCAATTAGCCACTTTTTTAGGGTGGCTCCTCTAACCTAAACATTTATTTTTTTTTCATTAAGCAGTGCATAAAAGTAGGAGAGTTTTAAGGGGGTGTTTTGTTAGTACACCTGATTTCCAGGCTATATGCCTAATCTTTGGTATGCCTGATATTCCATAGAGTGAGAGTTCAGGCATATAGACTTAATTAGGCCCCACTTGATCCTTGTGGTAATTCCACGTTTCTAGGATTTACATAGGAATCAAGTTTTAACATTTATGAGTTTTGGGGTTGTGAGTGTCGGGACACTATTTTTGGGTCACTGTGATTAAGTATCCCTGATCTCACATAGAGGTGGAGATCAGGCGTACTGACTTAATTGAACCATTTCTGGGTTTTGCTGATATGTCAGAGACTTGGGTTCATTTTTAGGGTTTATTTGGGGGTCTAGGGACTGTCTAAGAGTCATTGGGGGTTTAGGGACAATTTGGAGATTTTCCTATTTTGGTACGCCTAAAAAATAGGGTACGCCTAATCTCTCATAGAGTGGGAGATTAGGCGTACTGTTCAATTCCTAGAAAACAGTGACTATTTTTTAGGTTTTTGGGCAACATTCCGGGGTCCATTGACCCTGAGCCTTTCTGGGGAGATGAGTGACATTCCTAGGAATGTTCAAAAAAGTTTTCAGCCCCTGGAGGATGGGTAGGGCCCATCTTTGGATTTTTCTAAAATGTAAAACACTGTGCACTCAGCACAGATTTTTCAAAAAACTTAGGGTTATAGGACCCATATCTTGAAATCCTAAAATTGGACAGGTCTCAAATTTTACAAAGGGTCTGAGGGGTCAGTTAGGAGTTTATATTTAAAATTTTAGGTCAAGATTCATTTTACACAGGGAGTTATAGCCTAAACAAGATGAATTACTATAACAGTTCAAAATTTAGACAACATGCTATACATCAAATTAAAAAAATACATTAAAAATAGCTAGAATTAGAAAATGAGCTTAAAAAAATTCATTATACAGCTATGATAATTAACTTAAATGTGGACTAAAAGGTTAAATTAAAATCCTTTTTTAGATAGTATAAAAAAATCATGCATGAGGGTTGGATTTATAAAACAGTGCTTCAGCACACTGTTTTAATGAAGAAAGTGGGGTCCATTCTTAGAACTTTTCTCCACTTTTTGAGGTTCATTTTAGACATGAAGGTTGGCATAGGGGTTAGTGACATCTGATGTAAGTCACTAACCCCACTAGTATATAAAATGAAATGAAAAGAGCTACTTTAACATGCATCATATAAAAAAATAACGAAAGGGGAAAACAGATTATCTTCCCCATATCTCACTCAATCATTTGGAGGATGTGGGTCCATTACAACATGGAAGTAGTGTTCTTTGAACTCTAACAAAGGGGTGGAGAGAAGGCCTACCTAGTAGTGGTTTGGTACTTCTTCTTCTTTCTTTCTCTTTCTCTTTCTTCTTCTTTCTCTCTTTTCTTTCTTTCATTTCTTTTCTCTCTTCTTCTTTTTTTCCTTTTGGTTTCTTGTCTTGGATCCTCTAAAAATGAGTTGGGCGAGTTTATATAGGAAATGGGTGAGGTGGTTGGTGGAGGAGAGGAGGTGGAAGTGTGTGAATGAGAAGAGAGGTGAGTGGAGAGGTTCTAGAAGGGGGTGAGGTGTGTGACTGGAATGAGAAGGTGGGGGGTATGTAGAGGGAAAGAGATTTAGGTGGCTTCTTCTAGAGGCTTCTAGAAGGTTTCATGGAGATGGAGAGGGGTGTGTGGATGAAGGTGAAGGTGGTGGGCCCTCATGCCACATGTCATGTAGTGATAGGTTTGTGGGGTAGCATGTGGGGCCCATGGAGAGGGGTGCAAGGCTTGGAAAGGTAGTCCTTAAGTGTCTACCCCTGAGGAATATTCCAAATGGGGGATGTAGGGTTTAGGAAAAGATTTAAGGGTATTTTTGGAAAATTTGAGATATTTTAGAAATTTTGGGATATTTTGGTTTGGATTTTACCCCTTTACTGTCTGAGCTTGCTTTTTGGGTCTTAAGGATCTTATGTTTTCAAGGCTTATGAGTTTTTTGTAGCTCCCGAACATTCTGGTCGCAACGTCACTGACAAAATCTGAATCGGGTTTAGGTAAGTGGGTCAAAATGGACCCGGAACATTACCATATTGGTCTGGATCATTGAAAGAAATGTAAGAATTAAAAATTGATCTTTGAAATCTCCATATGAAAGATAACCCTTGGGGTTTGTGAGCCACAAGTTCTGATTGTGCATGAGTTAGATACCCAAGCTAAAAGTTATGCTCTGAGCCCTAAATTGTCTTACGACGAATACCACTTGGACCCATGACTTATTTTTTCTGAGTTTGAATGGAGAGTGTTTGTAATTATGTTTGCTTGGGATTTGGACTTGCGATGCCCTGGGCTTGACAGGTTGAGAATCTGATCCTTAGTGAATTTTTAGGAGATTTTCAAACTAGAGTCATCTGATCGAGAAGCATTGCCTGGGTTGTTGTAGAACTGGGTTGATAAGTGGTGTAGGGTTTGAGGAAGTATTCCATCATTAGTGCATTTATCAAAGATCTAGAAAAAGCAAAGAAAATGAGTCTGACCTTGATGGGTTTGGCTCTCTAAAGAGTTTTTGGGAGCTTTTTAAGTGCCCATAGCTGATATAAGTGTGTTTGCTATATTTTAGAGATGGATTGGGGAAATTGGGGGGCATTGTGCCCTCTAGGGTTTTCCTTGGAAAGATTTAGGGCTTTTGAGAGTATGGCCACTGACTGGGTGAGTTTTTGATTTGTATTGAGCCTTTAGGGTTTTTTTAGAGGTTCGATTTTGGGGAGAAATAATGTGTTTTGATGATGTGGGGGTAAAATGATAATTTTCTTACCCTTTTGTACCCTAATATGGGAATATTGATGAGGGTTGGAGAATCTTGAAAAAAATGAGCTCCATAGCCTGTGGTTTGCTTTCTAGAAGTACAGGGGTAAAATGATCATTTACCAGTCTTTTTAGGGTTTTATACTGGAGGCCTTGTGAAAGTGGTTAAGACCTAGGTGCCTTCTTTGTAGAGAACATTTAAGAAGTTGTGGAGTAAATGGGTTCAAATAGGGTTGATTTGACTTAAGAGGATACAGGGGTAGAACGATAATTTACCAGTCTTTCGATGCTTCAATGTGGGGAGGTTTATGAAGGTTGGAAAATTGAAGTTAAGGTGTTCTTGTTGATGTAAAGAAGTTGAAAATTGGAGTTTGATTGAGTCTAATTTGAAATCCTGTGGATGTAGGGGTAAAATGATAATTTGCCAGCCTTTCGATGCTTTAATGTGAGAAGGCTGATGAACGTCTTTGTTGGAAAGTGGCATTTGACCAAGTTTGATTTGGGCTTCTGAAGGTGTAAGGGTAGAATGGTAATTTGTCAGCCTTTCGATCCTTCGATGTGGGAAGGCTTATGAAGGTTGGCAAATTGAAGTTAAGGTGTTCTTGTTGATGTAAAGAAGTTGAAAATTGGAGTCGATTAGGTTTGATTTGAACTCCTGAGGATGTAGGGGTAAAATGGTAATTTGATAACCTTTTGATGCTTTAATGTGGGAAGGCTTGTGAAGTTTGGCAAATTCAAAATGATGATGGTTTAGAATATTTTCATTGTGTTCGCAACCAAAATGTCCATTGAGAATGCCTACCTATTCAAAGTTTAGGGGTGTCTAGACCTAAGTCTTATCCCATGTTGTAATGAAACCATCTTACTCCCTTTATAGATCTGAGTCAAAATTTGGGTGCTGACAAAAGTGTTGCCCAGTTGACACGTATAACCGTAACGACCTATCCTTCCTTGGAGGTAACAAGACTGGTGGCCTGCTCAAGTACTCTTTGATTGTTTGGAAAGTTAGTTGATGTTCTTCGGTCCACTCAAATGCTTGTTCTGACCGAAGTCTTAATAATGGTGAGAATGGTTGAATTTTGCCTGCCAAATTAAAAATGAATCTCCTTAAAAAAAATGATTTAACCAAGGAAATGTTGTAACTCTTTCTCGGTCATTGGTGGTTGTGCTTCTTGAATAGCCTTATTCTTATTTCGGTTTACTTTTATTCCTCTTTAATATACCAAGAAGCCTAAGAAGTTCCCGGTTGTACCCCAAAACCACACTTTAGAGAGTTCATTTTAACTTTATGGGCCCTCATCCTTTCAAATGAGGCCCTTAAGTCGGCCAAATGTGTATTTTCATGTTTTGATTTCACCATTATATCTTCTATATATATTTCCATTTTTTTCCAATAATTTCATGAAAAATGGTGTTCATGGCCCTTTGATATGTTGCCCCAACATTTTTTAATCCAAAAGGCATAACTACCCAGGCATACGTACCAAGAGCTCCTGGACACGTGAAGGCTATTTAATGGACATCCTCTTCGGCAATAAATATTTGGTCATAACCGAAGTGATCATCCATTAAAAAAAGTATCTTATACCTAGAAGCTGCATCGACCACTAAGTCTGGGCTCTGATACAACTCTTGTTCTTCTTCCAAGATACATTCAATAGTATCAATTTTTTAGTCTCTTTTTCTTTCGATTCCCTGGACTTCGGCCATATAGGCCAACATCCTGGTTACAGTCTGGTCTATGGTTGCTTTCAATTTTGCCTCTTGGTTACTAGTCATCATAATGCCAAGGAACAACCCTTGAATGACCATTTCCTATTCTAAAGGGTTGAGTATCCCTTTAACTGCCACCTGGATAGGTCCAAACCTACCATTATAAAACATGGCTTCAGCCACATTAGTTTCCACCATGAAAGGCTTCCTATCAGCCCATACCCTTTCCACACTATCTCCATTCCAAAGCATCAGGAACTACTGTAGAAAGGATGGTACACACCAATTGGTGTGAATCCAATCCCTCCCTAGTAATGCATTGTAATTTGATTTGGATTCTACCACAAAAATATGGTCATAGTAGTTTTCTTATCGACCGTTAATTCTACTAGCATGATACCCTTGGCAGCGTTGATATCTCTTGCGAAGCTGGTTTTTGATATTTTAGTCGGTGTCAAATCTTAGTTTTTTCCAAGACCTTCAACATCTTATATAGGAGTATATTCAATGTCTCTCCATTGTCTACTAATGTTCTCCTGACAAGACAACCATTGATGTAGATAGTTATGTATAGGGGGCATAGATGGTGGGTCATTTTTATAGCGGTTTTTTAAAAAATGATCATTTTTGACCTGCTTTACTTAGCCAAAAATGTAACCAATGGTGCTTTAGTGGCTTCCTCTACCCCTCAGACCTTGTTGATAGTAGAGTTTGCCCGCCAGGCATCCCTTACGCCCCCTTCCATCTATTGTGGTTGTCCTGGCTAGGCTTGGAAGACTTTAGTCAAGGTGTATACTACGTTACAATCTAAAGTGACTACTGGTAGGTCCCCAAATTGGAGTACCTAAAAGAATTCGTACTCCATATCCTCTATATCTCCCATAGCTGAAGCTTTAGTTTGGCATTCCATTTTTTCTAACAATCCTTCAATTGTCGCTTCCTTTGATCCTTCATTGGTCATGAAACTTTTAGACCGATTAACCTTTTTACCTTCAGTCTGTTCATTTTTTACCTCAAGAATTGGGAATGGGCTCTTAAACCCCTTTTTTCATCTTGTTCCACCATGATCTTTTTTACTAGCGCCCTCTACCTCTATAACCTTCTCTTTTGGATTTTTGTAAGAAGCAAAGAAAATTTTGGGTGCTTGACTTGCACCCATTGGCCAATGGGCTTTTTTGGTGGTACCATCACTCTAGGTCTACCAACTAGCAAGTTATCCCTCCTAGGATAAGGGTATATATGCCTTTTAGGGGGGTGTGATGAACAAAATGGTCTGGGGTTAGAAAGATTAGTTTCTTGGTCATTGATTTCTTCTTATTTCAAGCTGAAGGGACTAACCATCATCCCCTAAAATAATGTTCTTCCATGTGGAATAACCGTGGATGGGATGGGAATCAAGCTTAAGATAGAAGACTCCATTTTTTGGACTTAATTAGACCAAACATCTTTCACATAGGATAGGTCGTTCACCCTAAGGTTCCATACCCTGTTTATCTCTCTTCCCTTGCTCTTCCATCGAGGAATTTTTTTTTTCTTTTGGCCAAACTCTGCCCTAGGTCAACCTTAATTCTTGGGCTTCCGTTAACCACCCCTTGCTTTCCTAATTCTACCAACACGACATTGGCAGAAACATCAGGTAATGAGTTCTCATCAATGCCCATTTTCTTTTCCTTTTCCTGGAAATTTCAACAAGCCCTTATTAATATTCTCCTCAATGACATTTCTAAAAACCACATAGTTAGTCGTGGAATGGGGTTTTGACCCATGCCACTTATAGAATTCTCCTTGTTTCAACTCATCAATATTAGGGACTCTATGTCCCTTGGTCAACCAGATGAACTTAGCGGCCAAAAAGTGATAAAAAATATCATTGGCCTTGGTTATATCGAAAGAATAGGACTTTATATTATGAAATGTTATATTCTTACTAACTGTATCCGAAGATTGGTCTGGCACTTTTCACCTCAATGCAACATAGGTAATTGGCTTAGTCGATATGACCCCAGCTACATCCAGCTTATAGTTGGGATCCTGATAATAGGTTCCCATCGAAGCATTAGACCATTGTGTTAGTTCATTCAATAACCTTTCATATCAAGCCTCCTTGGCCGATGACTAAAACATGTCCTCAAAATCCATCCCTTTGAATTTCTTTATCAACTATATGTCCACACTGTTTTGGGCAAGCTTCACAAACTCCGGCTCTAGCAAGATTACCAAACAACAGTTTCTTACTCTTTTAAATCATATAATATACCTTTTAGCTGATTCGATAGATCAACCATGGAGACCTCAGGTTGGGTTCTAAAAAATTGGGTATGGAATTTCTCTTCCATATCTTCCCAAGTCTCAATAGAATCAAGGTGCAAGTTGATAAATCATGCGAAAGCTACCCCGATAAGGGAGCTACCAAACATGAGTTTTATATACCCATTGCTAGAAACCTCCCCACACTGCATTGTAAAACAACCAATGTGTTCAACAGTGGATTGTTCCATTTCTATGGAGAACAAGGTAAATTCTAGTATCTTGTATCCCCATGACAATTTGAAATTCCTGTCAATCCAACCAAGATAGGGCTTCTTATATGATGGTCGATGTATACTTTTGGTGGTATTGACTACTTCTTATACCAGTTCCATGAATTCAACCCTTACAATTGGAACTTGGTCTTCCCTAGGTCGGTGGTAGACTAGAGGAGGCTTTGGAACAAATTATGGCTCCCTCGACCTCTAATGGAATTGCTCCCCAAGCATTTGGTCATTGAACAATGGGTTAACAAAGGGTCGTCCATTCTGACTGATATTCCCATTATTGTGGAAATGGTTAGACCCATTGTACCCATTCCGTATAGGTCCTTGGGTGTTTTGACCTGCGTCCGTTATCCCCGTATTTATTTATTATTATGGAGGAGGTGTTAACAAGGCTGCTTAGAAGAAAAAAAATTTGAGAATGGTCGGATTGGAAGATTTACTTAGCTGGTGGGGGCACCATTAATTTCTCACTTACTATATGCTAATGATCTATTGATTTTTTCCAATGGGAGAAATAAGTATATTAAGAGGCTTGTTGAGATTCTGACTACCTATGAGAGGTGGTCGGGTCAAAAGATGAGTCGTGAGAAATCGGTGATTTTTCCCACTAAATTTATAAACCCATCTCATAAGCATGATTTGTTAAGAGTGACGGGATTTAAAGAAAGACATTTCCCTGTGATTTATTTGGGTGCGCCGCTAGTTATTGGTAGACTGACTTCTCGAATCATTGAGCCACTTGTTGAGAAAAAATAAGGAAAAAAGTGGCGGGCTGGAAATTTCAATTACTTTCACAAGGTGGTCGTTTAATTTTATTGCGACATGTGCTTTCTAGCTTACCGCTACATATTCTCTCAATGATCAATGTTCCAAAGGTGACTCTTGATAAGATAAATTCTATATTAGCTAACTTCCTTTGGGGAGAAGTGGAGGGAATGAGGAAGTTGCATTGGCGGTCATGGTCTAAAATTTGCAAACCCACTGATGAAGGGGGTTTGGGGCTGAGGGATTTACATGAGGTCCAGAAATCTCTACACATGAAGTTTGCCTATCGCCTATTGACTTCGGATGGTTTGTGGGCTGATTTTTTTAAAGCAAAATATTTAAGGGATGGGCATCCTTTGTCCTATAATCTGAAGGCTTCGGATTCAAGAATGTGGAAATCAATCATGAAGCATGTACCGGAAGTTATGGATAATGTTTAGATTTTGTTGCCTAATGGAAATTCCTATTTGTGGTTTGATAGATGGTTATCTTCGGCCACTATTAGACATGTGGCTTCTGGCTCTTTGAAAAAAAAACCTTCCCCCTGGTGTTTAGAAAGATTTTAGCTCTTGACTCCAAGTAAAATTCTTCTTTTAAATTCAAAGTTAACAAGAGAATTACTGCAATCACTTACTTGGGAGGACCCTTGACCATGAAATGGATAATCTGTAGGAATTCACTCCAAGGGAATGCATTAACTCCACATCTTTCTGTGCAAGCACTCAAAGCAATCTCAATAAATTGATTTGGGATTTAGTAATGGTGCGGCCAAAGGTATTATATAGAGGACTAGCTTAGAAAAGAATGAGTCCATGCTTAAAGTGTTCTATACAACATCAGCATTTAAACATTTCAACTTACCACATGTGAGTTGGGCTGTCAATGGGCCAAGCTACTTCGGCTTGGCTTTGAGCTCGGCTTGTCATGAGCTCACTAAGACCTTGGGGTCTTCTATCCATATATCATATATAGACATAGCTTACTTTATAATAAATTTTTTATTATATATTAAAATCATTGTGTCATGTCAATACATCATTTATTTATTTTATTAAAAATAATTTGATTTTGATTTATTATAAAGCAAAACAATTGATTTGAATTATAATAACGAAATAGTAATTTATTTATTTATTGAAAAATAATGAATTATCACGTCGATCACTTTGTAATTAAAGCTACTTTTGTTGTATAACAACGGAAACATTCTTGAAGTTGTTTATAATGGGAAAAGATCCTTGTGGTCAAAATTGGTATGAGTATAATTTGTACAAAGATTGACACATCATGTCTTTTCGAAATTGGTGTTTCATTTTGGAGACCTTTCTTATATTTATTTGAACACCATTTTGGCCACTTTGAACCCTCTACATGTCACATATCATCTCATGGTAAGGTATTTGCTAAGCTTAAAACTGTTGAGTCATGCTGAGTTTCAAGCTCATGAAGAGCCTGAGCTGAACTGGGCAAAGCTTGGCTCACTTCGACTCATTGACAACCCTACACATGAGCATGATTTTTTTAGTAAGAAAGAAAAATAGTGTTTATATAAATTCAGAGTTTCTTAGGTTTTATTATTATTATTATTACTTTTTACTGGCTGGGGTGTACTATGTAAAGATAGTAGTGATCATCTGCCACGTCTCCATTTCCTCCACCCTTGATTTTTCCTTGTTAAAAAAACAAAAGAGAATTTCAATCCACGACAGTTTCCCACAATCCAATTAAGAAAGTAATTGGTAAAACAAAAAAGTAGAAATCACCTGATAAGTGAGTGAACACATCCCAATTGCTGAGGCCTTTGTTACCCGATAAGTAGGCGCCTTCAATCTGGGAAACAAAGTAGGAAAAAGAAATCAAAAACATATACCACTAAGGATGGTTTTTGACCATCTGCGATTTACCCATTGAAATAAACCTCCACTATTACCCCCCCTGTTGATGCGCCATCTTAATGAATGCTTAAAGTCTGCTTGTATGTAGGGATGGACACATGACATTGAGAAGTGAAAACCACACCTCAACAAGTGTAAATCAAATTTTCAATCACGTGTCAGCCCTTGTATATGGACGGACCTTAGGCATTCATTAAGGGGGTGCACCAAATCCACACCAAACAGCTTGTACCTGACCAGAATTTATTCCTGGTTAACAATACTCAATTATAACCCCAATAGCCGGGCAGGTTGGCAGATCAGGCTGAAGATTGATTTGCAGAACATGTAGAAGAAACTACGTGGTTTAGATCCTGTCCTGTCTACTTATGTCCTATTAGGACCTGTCTATAACCTAAGTGCACCGTTTGGCATAAAAAGATGTGCACAAACTATGCATAACCAATTTTTTTTATACCAAACCGTGCATTTTAGTTGTGCACAGGTCCTAACAAGTCACAAGCAGACAGGACAGGATCCTGAGCTGAAACTACATAGAAACCTTCATGAAATTTGTACAGTATTGTATAACGATGATGGCATATTTATTACCTGATAAGATGTTGAAGTTCCAAAAAGAAACGACGGAGGAAATTGGCTGCGATCCAATAGACAACTAATGAAAGAGATCTGCTGAAGAAACCAAAGAAATGCCAGAGCTTTCCTCATCCTGCAATGATTACGTTAGTGATAGAAGGGACTTCTTTTATCTGTGAGGCTTTGTATAATGGTGGGTTAATGGGGTTTATACAGAACAAAGCTTTTGAAAGAGAAAGTCAACACACAACAAATCAAATGCGCATCTACGTGCTTGAAGTCTCTATCTCTTGATTAAACTTCACAAACTTGCCGTCGATGCTTACTTCCCCAGGAATGTTGGTGGGTTTTGTGGATATAGCCATATAGGCAAGGGATCTACAACATGTTTTAACAAAGGCTGTTCATTTATAGCCTGTTTCGCAGCCAACTGTAATGTAATCATTTCATTTTAAATTCACAAGGCATACATAGTCATGAGGTGATGGATATATAGCCATGAGGTAGTGATAGATGATAATGAATTCATTCAAATTTATACAGAGTTGTTAACTAAAATTAGAAAGTCATCTTAGGTTTTTCTATAAAACGAAATGACTTATGTTATCAAATACGAATCACTACAAATCTGAACGAGTTGAACCATCCCTTTTTTTGCTACAAATGTTTTGGGAAGCTCAAATGAAATGATTTCATTACAGGTGACTGCCAAACGCTGCCTTAATATATCACTTGAATTGGACACATCCACCCTAGATTTTATCCAAGGCCAGTTGGAGGTGGGTTAGGGACGGATTCCCTCAAAAAGGGCAAATAGTTATTGAAAATATCAAACACTTGTGTATAGATGCCAGCTTATTAAGTGTATAAAC
>JAOXJP010195418.1:0-12172 GCA_025762735.1 Platanus orientalis
GAGAGAGAGAGAGAGAGAGAGAGAGAGAGAGATACATATATGTATATATATATATATATACATATATGTATATATATATATATATATATAATAGAAGATCTTAAAAGCAATAAAAATTCAAGTATAGCTTTACCATGTAGTATATCATAAGACTTTTCAAAATTGCTTCAATAATAGGGTTCTGTGAGTCAGTACAAAGCCACTGAAGAGTTGTGAGCAACTGAATGAATTTAAGAGTTCTACGTTTGATGAGTACAACTTCAAGTGTTTTAACTTCAGAAGAAGATTTTTTGGACCGTTCTTCGGTGAATCAGAAGTATGACGCCACTGATGAGTCAAAAGCAATTGAATGTATTTAAAGAATGGACATATGCTTGGTACAAATTCAAGTCTTTAAACTGCAGATGTCTTCACTATTTTGGAAACGTTTATTAAATTTTCTATTTAATCAGATTAATCAAGGGAAAAAAGAAAAAAAAAAACGAAAGTACTCCACGAAAAATTGTTTCAAAATCATCAACTTAGCACAAAGTGCCACTTCAAACAACTTAGATCCCCAAAAATAAATTTAATATCTAACAAATGATATTAGAATAGTAGACGGGGATATCAGCATCAAATCGATGCTTAAACAACCATAAGAACTCTTAACACCTCACATTTAAAAAAGGGTCCTTCAAAAAATAATAATAAATAAATGAATAACAGTATGCAACATAGGAAAGGGAAACAACAAATCAATGTACAGATTCTAACAGAGACAAACATTAATAAAGTTATTCAGACAGAGATCAATAGAGAATAAAATCAAATATGATTGTGCAATAATAAGAAGAAGAACTGAGAGTGAACGAAAGAGATTCGAACCATGTTGGTGAGATCTTAGACTGGAAATCTCCCACCTTGCGTTCAACCTTCCACAGACCGAGTGCCGAGAAGAAATAATAACTCCTCCAAACCCTAAACAAATATGAATCTTATATGACTTGACGAAACAAATCTATTTACCAAAACTGCCCTTATCGTTTTTGACTATTTCCAATGTGCCGTCGCCGCAGATAGGGGCGGCAATGAACCGAGTCTGAGCCTCCAACTGAGCTCTGAACTTGAGTCCATTTAGACTAGGCTCAACTAGTTAAAAGCTCTGCTGCTCGTTTAAGAAGCTATTATATTATTCTATTAGTTTATTAAAAAGGATTTTGGTTTAAATTTTTACATTTAATATCTAAATGAAAGAAACGATTTGAAGTCATATTTACCTTTGTTATTATTCTTTTTCGAGTACCACTGATAATGCAAACACCCTTGTTGATGCGAATATCATAACCCCTTTTCTGAAAGTCGTTTCATGATTAAGAGATTTTGGTGAAGGTCAAGTACATATTATATATCTAAAATATATTTGTGAGACTCATCCTTCAACTTAATAAAAAAAATTTATTTTTCTATTATGAGAATTTTTGTATCATTCCCAAATTTTACATATGATCTCACTATCTCATCTAAAATAGAAAACATGTCCATTTTACCACACATGATTATTACACCCTGTATCCAAAAACCACATATTCTTCTAGTTTTCTTTTACAAGATTGCGTGTTAATAATAATATTTCTAAATTGTCATCATTATTTTGTACAACATTAGCATGTAATTATTTATTAAAAGATTTTTTAAATCTACATTTGGACTTGTAGTGACCATATTTTTTACATTTAAAACATTGAATTTTGGACTTACCATACCTTTGATTTAAATCAATAATTTTGTCTTTCCACCTTCCAGAATTCTGATTTTCTCTCCCCTTGTTTTTTAAATCTCATCATTTTTGTTGCCCATTTCCTTTTTCTTGGGACCCTATTTTTTTCCCCAATGCAAGCTGTGTTTGGAATGCTTATTTAATTGTAGTTTTAGACTTCTCTATCATCCTCTATTCATGGGTCTGAAGAGAATCCATTAACTCGTCAACTATCATGGTAGAAAGATCTTTCAACTCTTTAATAGTTATCACTACATACTCATCAGGGTTTGAAGGATTTTCTTCATAATCTGGAGATCTCCCATATTTACACCATTAACTCTTATTTGATTTACAAGAGCCAATACCTGATTAAAATAATCAGAAACGGTTTCTTACTTTTCCATTTGAAGAAGCTCAAATTACCTTTGCAAGGTTTGTAACCTTACTTTTTTTATTTTCTTCACTCCTTTGTAAGAGTTCATCAAGATGTGTCAAGCCTGTTTTTCCGTAGTTGAATACGTAACATTCTTAAGAATTAGTGCATCCAACGTTTGAAATATATATAGAAGAGCTTTTTGATCTTTCTTCTTTGTTTTATTTAACGCATCTTTTTGTCTTGTGTAAGATTCTATCGATTTGCTGGCTCCACAAAACCTTAATCTACAACATCCCAAATCTCCTGATATTCAAACAAGAGTTGCATAAGACCCTTCAATGCTCAAAATTCTTCCCATCAAACCCTAGGAAATGCGGTTGAATCATAGCATTGTTCATTGCCATCAACCCTAAACTGATCAGGCTCTTATACCACTTGTAAGAACCCAAACACCCCAAACAAACCAACAAATATTACCCCAAAACTTTGAGGGCTAATTTTTTAAGAAATAAAGAGAAGAATGGAGAGAATATTTTAGGGCTTTTTCTAAAACCGAAAACAAACTTTATTTATCAATATGTCTTCTTCTACATGCCAGAACATTTCTACCTCATTTATATATAAAATAAAGAAACCAAGGTTCCTTATTATTAACAAACTCTAACAACCTTTCCTAAACAAACTCTTAAATAAATAACAAACCAATAAATAAAACTAATTAAAGAAACCTAACTAACTTGATTTATTAATATTTAACATAGATACCTCTCTATGGCATTTTGTCGAATAGTTGGTGTATAATTCAAAAACGGTGGTTTAGAGGGTTCTATAGAGTCTGAAATTTTTTGGATAGTTCAATCCTTGTATGAAAAGGACTCCCACAAAATTTGGGCTCAAAAGGAATCCATTTGATGGGTCAAAAACATATCAAACACCTAAGGGCCAAATGGTCTACGCAGCTGGGCCACGCAATGCCCAAGCCATGCCTATGCGATGCTCGTGTGACCACGACCAATGTTCCACCACATACCGTACACCTGTGTCCCCGAGCGCGTTAACCCATTCACTGGCCCAAATGGTATTCCCTTGTGTCCCCATGCACTTGTGTCCTCGCATACGCCAGTTGGCTTGCTAGCCACAATCATGTCCCATTCTTCGTGTCCTTGAGTGCATCTAGCTCCATGTCCTAAACGGTGTTCCTCCGTGTCCTGAGCCTGTCAACCCATCTTGTGTCCCGATATGTGTCCACTCGTGTCCCAACCCTAAAAATTCAACAAAAAAAGTCTGGAAAAAAATTCGGGAAGGTGGGTTGATTTATTTGACAAGGTTTGAACCAAATAAGTTTGTTGACACATTTTTACAAGGGGTTGACACATTTAACCATTATTGACTAGAAAACCCCATGTTAACTCTTATGACTTGGTTTGAGTTAGGACAAGCAATTTGACCCAATATGAACCCAATTGACTAGGTTTAACTTGAATTGACCAAGGTTGACGAGATTAAACTAAGGTTAACCCAATTGACTAGATTAAAGTAAGGTTAACCAAAATTGACTAGATTTGACCAAAGTTGACATAAATGGACAAGAGTTGACCAATTTGACCAAAATGAACCAAGGTTGACTAGATTTAATAACACCCAAATTAAATAATTTGATTTAGTTTAACCAGATTTGACCTAAGGTTGATACGGTTAGACCAAGTTTGACCACAATCAATTGGTTTTACCAAACTAACCAGGGTTAACTAGGTTTGACTAGGTTAGACAAGAGTTGACTAAAGTTAACTATTATGACTAGAGCTAATTAGTTTAACTAGAATCAACTAAAGTTGACTGGTTTGATCATAATCAACTAGAGTTGACTAGACTCAACTAGTTTGACCTAATTAACAATGTTAGTCATAATTGACCAGTTTGACTAGTGTGATCAAAGTTGAAATTGTTTCAATTAGTATTGACTAGATAAGATCTAGATTGACCTAAGTAACCTATGGTTCATTAGATATGATCTAGTCTAACCCAAATGATTCATGGTAGACCAAATTAGATTAAGGTTAACCCATATGATCAAGAATTGATTAAATAGGATATAGATTGACCTAAATGTCCTAGGGTTCACTAGATATGATCTAGATTAACCCAAATGATCTATAGTTAACCAAATTAGATTAAGGTTGACCTAAAGAATCAAGAATTGATTAGATAAGATCTAATTCGATATAATTGAATGAAATTAATCAAATAAAGTCTAGTTTTACTAAAATTGATCTAGTATGATCTAGTTTGATTAAGGTTAGACATAGAATACTTAGTTTTGATTAAGATGGACTTAATTTAACAAAATAATGAAATCCACTTCAATAAACCCCAATTGGGATATGGTTGATGTCCTAGAAAAATTATGGATCCATTTACACAACAAAATATACATTATAAGGTTCACAATCAAGATTATATAATTGATTTGGTATTTAGAAACTGCATGGATGTATGTGATACATGAGGTCTTACCAATGTGATTGGGGACTTTAATGGTAGTGTGAGCTAAAGTTTGATACCCTATGTATTTCAAGATTAATATGATCATATGATGATCAAAATATGTAAATATAATCATATAATAATTAATATATGTTAATGTGATCATGAGATTGTTAATGCATGTGATGATATAATGTTTTATGTATGAGATTCATGATTGATATGTTTATAGAATGTTAATGACATGTGATATTAGATAGATAAAAATATTTTAATTTTGCATGAGATAAAAATGAAAATGATGATTTGATTTTGCATAGACTGTAGATATAAAATGTTCAAATAAGTTAAGGCATTAGATCCATGATTTACACAATTATAGCATGAGATGTTAAATGTGTATGATCAACTTAGTAATGGCATAAGATATTAGACTTACTAAATTATGATATGATATGTTAAATATATTTAATAATGGTATAAGATGTTAGACCAACGTAGTTATCACATGAGATGCTAAATTTATATAATAATATGACATAAAATGTCATTAATGTATGAAAATTATGGATTAATAATGACATAAGATGATTGACTTGAAATCCCTCAATTCAAAAATTAAGTATGTAAGTAGTAATTATTTTACAAAATGATTTATGCGGTCTTTCACTGTTAGTGGATAAATATTTTATCTGAAATAGGTTGGTTGATGCCCATAAGATAAAACTATGTCTGTTTTCAGTTGATTTGTACTTATTCACTTCTTTGGATAGGTCTGGGTATGACTAGTGAGAGTATAAGCCCACAAGATACATCATTCCACAATATACACTAAGACCAAGATGATGACTCTATATTTAACTGAATGTATCATGGCAGCCCATAGGGTTTAGGCACAATTCTTTCAAAGGCCAAAGAAAATCGAAAACCATAAATCTAGAAAAGAGTTTAAATAAGCTTTTATCAGAAGTTAATGTATAGTATTTATCCGTCTGATTAAGGCTAACAAGAGTGATACCCACAAGATAAGATTATATTCAAAAGGATTAGGTTTCTGATGATCACTTGGAATCTTAAATAAATCCCGATCATATGGCACATGAAGGAGTAGAAACCTATGGACTATCATCTAATTTAAAAAAACCCAAAATTAGATGGTCGATTTCAATGTGATGATAGTGTTTGTTTGATATGAGATATCAAAAGTAATGTTAATTATACCACTTTGTGAGATCCTTAAAATAATAATATGATTTGTCTAACTTTGTGAACTAGAAATTAAGACTTCAATTATATTAAAAATTAAAAGATTAGATTAGTTCATATCACCAATCCTTTAAAATTACATAAAGGAACTCAAACTTAATGGAAGCATGGTGAGTAGAAATAATCCATAAGGCAAGAAGCTATAATAAGCTTGATAAGCATGTGAACAAAATAAAGTAACTCTAGTCAGATGATAGGTTCACAGAATGATAGAGATCCTAATGAGTAAAAGTGTTTGACTAGATGTAAGTTGATGCAATTCTTGCCTCCCTACAATAATTTAAATAATTAGTTTATGTCTAATAAAGACATGAACGAGGTACAATTTTACTAAAACCTATGTAGGAATATAAGAATCTCATCAATGATAAAAGATGATGTTTATCTTGCTAATTGTGGCAGTGGTTTCTGGCTCAAGGTGAAAAACAATGAATAAAAGTAAAAAAAAGTATACTCTTGATGTTTCTAATAGTGCTTATAAGGGTGGTGTGGATAAGACAAATACTAGAAACAAAAGAATACAACAATTGGAAATTGTTTCCATTGTAGTAAAATTTGTGCTAGTAGAAAAATTGTCACATATATATAGCTTCTTAGTGAAAGAAGTATAAAGATAACAAAATTTGTATATTCTTTATTCCAATATTTTGGTTCTCATGAATCATAAAATGTGGACCATAATCTATTATAAATATTTGCAATTAGTTGTAAGGATTTAGGAGATCCAAAAGATTGATCAAAAGAGCATCAATGTTTGAGTTTTCCTTAGATAAAGAATAAAACCTAGTAATAAAATGTTAGGAACCTTAATAAGTTTTCAAAAGTTTCCTATCAAATGTCATAGTTAAAAACTATAAACAGTTAGTTAAAATTAA
This sequence comes from Platanus orientalis, assembly GCA_025762735.1. NCBI lineage: Eukaryota > Viridiplantae > Streptophyta > Magnoliopsida > Proteales > Platanaceae > Platanus > Platanus orientalis. The sequence goes on from JAOXJP010195418.1 coordinate 6,743, forward strand.
ATAAGATTTAATTTGAAATTATACCTTTGGTATCCAATGTATTATGAATTAAGTGGAGACCTACTCAAGATGAATGGTATGTGTGGGATTATCCTATACAGGTATATTAAGTGTAACATAGGAAAGTGAACCTAATAGTTAGGTATAAGATAGAAGTTAAAGAGTTAGTTTCCATGTTATAAATAAGAAAGACCATGTTTAGATGTGATATTTTAGAAAGATAAGAATGTCGCTAGTTAGACATGAAAAGAAGTAGGATTGTTTTATGAACTGTCCAGAAATCTAGTAACATCGGATTAGTTAGAGAATAAATTATGAAAACCTATTAGCTTTCTAATGCACTAATTCTTTGATGTAGTTGGAAAGTTTATAAACCTCCCTAGTTCTCACCAATATGGATGAAATTTACTTTTTGATTGCTGACAAAAAATATATTATTTTAATCAAATAATCAAGCTTTATAAAGATTCTGAAGAGCTTGGTGTGCATAAGAAAGTAAATGGGAAAGACAACATTTATTTTGGTCCATTATGTTTGTTATGTCCTACACATTAGAAATGATGTGGGGATAATCAAGTTATACATTTACTATAATGAACAATTTTCTTAATAGTCTAGGATGAGATCATTAAATAGTTGTAAATCATATGCTAAAATATAAGATAAGGACCAATGGTTATGTTTTAGTTTATAAAAGTGTGGACAAGTCAAAAGGTTGGATAATAACTAGTTATGTTTCACAGTGAAAGGAAGCTCATTAGTTGAAGGAGTGTGAAACAGTAATGTACTACAAACTCTATACTATGGAAAAAATATGATGCAACTTAAGAAGCGGCAAAGAAGGAGTTCAAGTTATAATGGTTCCACAAAACTTAGTTTAATTTTCTTAGATTGGTCACTTATAACTCAATGAGGTGAAATTGGTTTCACCATGATTACTTCTCTAGATAATCTTGTAGACCTATGACTAAGGTTCTATAAAAGACATAGGATGCACACATTAACTATATAGGTATTCGACTAGTTAGTGATTGACTTTGAGGACAAGTGAGGGATTGTTGGAAATATGTGTCCTAACAAAACCAGTCACATAAACTATAGGCATATTTGTTTATTTAATAATCTTTTTATTCCATCATCACATGTATTTATTTCTTAATATGAGCAATTATTTGTTCTCATGAGATGAGATAGGTGGTCCTTAAGTAACATAAGAGGATGTCAGACACATTGGATGTAAAGAGATTTGATAATCCAGTTCTTATAGACCTGAAACTTTATAGTTGTGGGTGATGTTGGACACGTACATCACTTATAAGGTTGCTACATGTAAAGCTTCCATATGATGGAGTAATGTAATCTCAGTCATTGGATTGTCAGGATAAGTGTAATTCATATTTACAAACTCCTCCTTAGACCTGAAGGGTTTTATTTCTCTAAATTGTCTTGTTAGTAATTCTAAACTACCAACCAGTGATGCCTAATTGAAGGCTATATCATTGGTAGTTTGGATAACCTACATGATACTTGAGAGGATGCAAATTCCCGATAAGAAATCTAATATCCTTAAGTGGGAGAATATTCAGTTTATGAATTACATAATTTAATTGGACATGAAAATCTGAAACTAGTGGTTTTTGATAAAGTATTTATCAAATGTTTTCAAAATTACATTATAATAGATATATTTAATTTTGAAAAGGATTTTATAAAAGAAATGTTTTTAAATGTCCAATTAATTTATTAAGTTCCTAATGATAACGTTCTAATGACCAAAGGGGTTAAACAGTGATTATTTTATCATCTTGAAAGTCATTAAGGAATATTGTATAGTGGAAGGACATATTTGTGAAATATTTACAAGGAAGGACCTTATTGTTGTTTTCTTATCTTTGGAAGATCAGTTGCAATATGTAATACGGATTGTTGCAATTAGTGGGGTGTCAGTTTATAATTAATAAAATATAAAGCATCATTAATGCAGTTTGACTTAATTAAGGATACTGTGGTCCATAGCTTAAGGATAAAAATCTCCTATGGATCCTACACCCCCTAGGATTACTTTGGTTTCTCAAATTATAATGTCTCACTTTGTATTAAAAGGGTAAAATTGTCATCTATCATATTCTATACATACCTTAGGTTGTTTAGAAACCTTTTAAATTGAGTTAAAAGTTTAGACCCTAAGTTGGGCCTCGAACATACCAAGTTCAAAAGTTATCCTGACTACGTAATTAAGGTGACTTCTTGGAGCCACTGACACCAATTCCAAGTGAATTAGAGGTTTATCTATACCTTGTTGGAAAGATCTTTGAGTCTACTTTTCAACGCATCAAATTTTTTGTAATTTAGAGTTGTATAGCAAAAGTTATGACCATTTTACTGAGACGTGTCTGTGTAGAAATTTTTTTATAGGAGATACATGACCGATCATAAATCTTATGATCGATCAGTTGTGATCGATCACGAGACCCTATTTTTGGCCCGATAGATCATGAATAAAGATTCAGAACTCTCAAGACTTTTTCGGGTGATCCGTAATCGATCATGAATCTCATGATCGATCACAACATGCCCAAAAACGTTGAAATGTCTGAAAATTATGATTTTTATCATTTTTATGACGTGGCTTGCTCCCATTTGACCCCCACACGAGTGGGATCTCATCTATGATGACTTAAAACCTTATTTACACTCTATTTAGGTCATTTAGACTCATTCAGAATAAAAGGATAAGGGATTTGAGAGTTTTGGAGAAAAAAGGTTGGAGTTCTTCCCCAATTAGGTAAGTTTCACTTCCAACCATAGAAATCCTTCTAGATTAGCTTGTTCTTCTCCTAAAACTTCGTAGTTTCATTCTTCTAATATTAGAACTATGCTCATTTTACAAAGAAAGTTGGGAATAGAGGTTAAAGTGAAGACTTCTTGCTTGGAGACCTTGGATTTAAGCTTCTAGAAGTAAATCTATTTCACTATAGATGATTTGAAGTAACTTCCTTTGTGAATTTCTTTGATCTTTGAAATTTATGATTGAATTATTTAGAATCTCTAGAAAATCATTAACTAAACCTTTGAATATGGTTTGATTATTGGATTTGGGCTTCTTTAGTAAGTAAATCTATCTTATTATAGATGATTTGAAGCAAGTTTCTCTTTAATCTTTAGAGCTGATATTTGGATCCTTTGAAATCTCCGAAAACCATGTGAATCATTGAATCTAAAGTTTTTGTAAGTAAATCTTGCATACTATGAATGATGTGATGTATTTTCCTCTTTGATTCTCTTAAATCTCTATGTTTTAGGTTATGGAAATCCTTTGGAATCTCTGAAAATATGTGAAAATCTATGCTCTAAGCCATTGAACCTTGAGAGTTTAAGCTTCTCTAGTATATAAATCTTGCTTATTATGGGTAATATGATGCAAATTCCTTTTTAATTTCATATTAAGTGATGTTATCCATGGAATTCTCTAAGATTATTAGAAATGTTTGAATCCAATCATTTAAAACATGTTATTATATGATTTTCAGCTTGTTTAGTAAGTTCTCATGCTACTTATGTCTGGAATGACTCTTTTCTCATTGGAATCTTAAATTTTTTTTATAGATCTATGTTTTGGACCATTGAATCTTGTTTGTCCTTTAGATCTACACCTATTTTGTGAAGGGTTATTGATCTTAGGCATTATGTGGACTGCTTTCCTTGGAGAAATCCCTTAAAACAAGTGAAATCTGAACTGTCCTAATGTGAATCTTTGAAGATCTGTGTGAAGCTGTGAATTCCCTAAGATCTATTCTATTTATGATCAATTTCAAAGGTAATATTGATTTGCCTATTATTTGGAATATTACAAGTGATATTGGTTGATCTCTACAATTTGATTTATTATAATACATGCGAATTTTTGAATTTCTGTGAAAAAAACATTGAACTCACTGATTCTATTAAATTTTATGCCCTCTATGTGATTATGTGAATCATGTGAACCTTCAAATTCTATTAAATGATTGAATCATTGCCTCTATGAGAAATCTTAGTGAATCATTGTGACATCAGACTTACGAATATTGAATTATATAGTAACATTGAATTTAAGTGGACCATGTGCCTTTGAAATGATTGATTTATGAAAATGTGGTGCTTAGGAATGCCTTACACATTGTAGAAACATTCCGATTATTGAAACCGTGTGGACTTTTTGATTTATTGATGTAAACCTCTTTTTGGACTTCGAATATATGAACTATGTGAGCTTTACTTGTAGGGCGGTATATGAGCTCTCAGAGATATGTGAGCCCCACTCGTAGGGCTATATGCAAGCACTTAGAGATATGTAAGCCCCACTCATAGGGCTATATGCGAGCACTCAGAGATATGTGAGCCCCACTCATAGGGCTATATGCGAGCACTAGGAGGTATGAGAGCCCCACTCGTAGGGCTATATGCGAGCACTTGAAGATATGTGAGCCTTACTTGTAGGGCTATATGTGAGCACTCAGAGATATTGAGCCTTACTCGTAGGGCGGTATGTGAGCACTCGGAGATATTAAGTCTCACTCGTAGGTATTGAGTCTCACTCGTAGATATTAAGTCCCACTCATAAGGCTGTATGCAAGTACTTAGAGATATGTGAAACTATGTGGACCTTCGAACTTATTGATGTGAAGCATTTTTTTTACTTTAAGCCCTTTTATCATGTGAGCCTTGACACCAGGCTAAGTGTGTCCTTTTGAACTTTTGGATATCAAACCTTAAGACTCTTTTGAATATCGAACCTTGTGAACTCTGAACACTTTGAACATCGAACTCTGAACACTCCAAAATCATAGAACATTGGATCCCTCGAAACTAACATATGTTATCAAATTTGTGAGCTTTGACTTCCGTATTGAATTATTATTAGAACTTTGATCTTTGTATTTAATCATTGACTTCTATGTGACATGTGACTATTGATATTTCTGTACTAAAATGATTGTGATTACTACTTTGATATCTGTTTAGCTTTGTATTGACCTTTGGACATGCTAGTATTCAGATGCATAGTTTACTTCATATAATTTATAGTCTGCTAGATTTCTTACAGGTTGAGATTAACCCAACCGTTTATTTTTCAGATTGATTATTGTTGCAAGTCCTCAATTCAAGGGATTTGCCATGACATCCACAACTTTCTTTTGTCTTTTTCATCCTTATTTTGGATATATTTTGGGATTCCCCACTTTATGCTGGGATCATATTTTCAAACTAGTAGATGTTTCACTTTGTACATTTGGGTGAGAGGGTACCCTAAAGATATTTCTCTTTTGATCCGATACTATTAGACAATTACGACTTTTGTGACTTTTAAATTACGCTTCTACATTTTTTATATGAATATATGAGATTAGTGAACAGTGAATACACTTCTACATTTATTGAAATGTGATT
>JAOXJP010195429.1:0-12172 GCA_025762735.1 Platanus orientalis
CACTTGAGGCCTTTTCCAAGGTATATCTCCTCTTGAGGACATATTTTGATTTGCTACTTTATTTTACTGTGGATCTCTTTTCACACCACTTCTTTCATCTATGCTACATCATTGAAGCATTTCGATATTTCTTTAATTTCTTTTTATTCCATAAAAGTAATATAATTTCAAGAAAATATGAGAAGAGATACGGACAATGCCTCCAAGAGAAGTGAAGTCCAGAAACAGTTACTAAAGTTAAAACCTCATAAAAGCACTTGTCAACAAAAGCAAACTCAAAAAGTTATTTATGCATTTTTTTTGGAAACAGTTATTAAAGTTAAAACCTCATAAAAGCACTTGTCAACAAAAGCAAACTCAAAAATTTATTTATGCACATCAGTCTCTAACACACCAAATACTAGTATAAGCTCCTAACATGAATAGAACTGGTCAGTCATTAGCTTCTAATTAATGGAGGATAGCAGATGGCATGTCAGTAAATCTTTGTAAAGGATTTTGAAGAAAAGGATGATAAAATAAATAAAATCAAGTTTGAGTCAGAGTAAGCATCATCAAAATGAAATCTAACTAAAGACAGAAAGATAAATACATTAATAGCTAACAAATTTTATTAAATACGGGAGGAAATCCTACCAGGGTATTGGATTAGCGCCTGCATTCCACCATTCTTCTCAAATATAGCTATTTTCTGAACAGTACCAAATGCTGAAAATACCTGAAATGGGTGAAACCCATGTCATTACAAAAATGTACTTGACCACCTACAATAACAACAATGAACAGCCTTATCCCAACTATTTGGGGTCAGCTGACTTAACACCTAATAAAAGAAATTAAGAATGAAATTATTTACCGTGTGAAGAACATCCACTGTGACAGCATATTGCAAGTTCTCAATTGAAGCAAGAAGCACATTACTCTCGGGTTCCTTCTTCTTTCCATCAGGGCCCAATGTAGACTGGATATGACCACATGTTAGTGCACAATAAACATGTTCAGCTGTGGTGGATGTCATAAATATAAAGAAGCTTACCTGCATGGTTCCCTCAATGGCAGAAGGATTAACAGGGAGGTAAGGATTTGTGTAGTCCCTACATGATCAAGATCCAGATGTGTGAAATGACATTACAGATTCCATAGCGCAATTACTCCATATAACATGAAAGCACAAACTAACAACAGTAAACACAAGGGGTGAGGTACTGTGGGCTCCGGCGCTTAGGAGGGCCTTGTTTGATTGGGAGATTCCGAGGGTGTCTCAGCTCTTGGCTAGGCTGTAGGCCTCACACACTGATCAGGATCTTGAAGATCGGTGGATTTGGAAGGTTGCCTCGGGAGGTGAGTTTTTGGTGAGGTCACACTATGGGCATGTGGCTAATCCCAAGAAGGTTATGGGGCACTGGAATGATGTCTAATACAACAGGACCCCCCTAAAGGTCCAAATTTTTATGTGGACAGCAGCTTTGGAGAAATTATCTACAATGGATTCATTATGTAAGAAAGGCTTTTATTTACCCAGTATTTGTCTTCTTTTCTATCAAGAGGTGGAATTGGTATCTCATCTTTTCATCCATTGCCCCTTTTCTTGGGAGATTTGGTGTGGAGTCTCTAGGGATTTCAGGGCGACATTAATTGCTCCTATGGACCTTATGGACCTTCTCCTTAGCTGGAGAACGTTGATGCTTAGTGCTTTTGGTAAGAGGGTGTGGCATTTGGTTCCTACGGCGGTGTGTTGGGCGGTTCGGCGGGAGAGGAACAATCAGGTGTTAAATGGTTACTCTCAACCGGCGGCTTGGTAAGTTTATAGGAGGCCTAAGGAGTTCATTTTGTTATGGGCCATACATTGTAAAGGCTATGAGCCTATGAGGGGATTCCCAATGGGATTGTTGAGGTGTGAGAGGGTTTGAGTTCATTTCATTTTTCTGGGGGTCCTTCCCTCTTTTCTTCCTTTTTGGGGATTTCTCATCCCCTTCCTCTATCTCTTTTTACCCATTTTAGTAATAAAACTTTTTTTTTCTCATCAAAAAAAAAAAAAACAATCATGTCACAGAAATCTATTTGCATTAAAGCAACAACCGAGATTGTAATTTAAATCAGTAATAAACCTATTGACACAAGAACCATCAAGACGAGGGAATTTAAAAATATATATATAGTGAATAAAGCCAGTTGTAGGTGATAAGGTACTAAAGAACTACTGACTTATGAGTGATAGGGCCACAGTAAATAAACAAACAAAATAAATATAATAACAGAATTTTGTAAAACAATATCAACTACTTTTTTTAATGGTAACTGATAAATAATTAGCAGAAATCAGCTCTAATATAAAAAAAAACAACTAATGAGTATCTGTGGGAGTTATTGGGGTAAAAGTGACTGGGGAATTGAAATAGAAAGTAGGATGGTTGAAATGTCAAGGAAATTTAACAAAATTAAGTCAAATCTGAATGAATCATATTTAAAGTTGTGCTAAAGGATATTCAGCAATTATAAGATAAATAAAACAAGAAAATAGATGAGGGAAAAATAAGAGGATAGGACAACGGGAAGTAGGAGCAATAGAACCCTAGGAATCAGTGCCTAGAGGCCTAGAAAGCATAAGCACCTTTAAGAGAAAAGGAGTTGGATTCTGCACTGAAATCATATGCCAGATCAATATCTCAATTTACTATCAGAATCCTCTTTACATCACTGCATCTCCTTCCATATTAATAGACTACAACAACAACAACAAACAGCCTTATCCCAACCATTTGGTGTCGGCTACACGAATCCTGTTCCGCCATTCCGCTCTGTTTAGAGCTATAGACTAAACTCTATTATTAATCTTGGAAAAATCTCAACTAGCAACAAGCAATTAAAGAAACTCCTAATAAAACTCTAAAATATATTATTTTTGTTACGAACTGATACCCTGCTATTTTTTTTTTTTTTTTTTTTTTTTTGAGAGATAATGGGGTAAAACTTTATTAAAAACCAAAAGAAAAATAAGAGAAACACAAGAGGACCCTCACCAAGAAGGTGAAGAACCAACAAAAACAGGAAAAGAAAAGCCAAAATACCCTGCTGGTATTTTGGCTATTACTTCCCCACACTATATCAATTCCAAAGATCTTGTACTTGCTGAAAGATAACTAAATAACCTTTTAAATGACCATGAAATCAAGTCAAACAAATAAGTTTGACCTCCCAAAATAAGACCCAAAAGATAGTGATGGATATAGGGCTTTCACTTTCCTAATACAAATCCCACATTCCCACTACAAGTAGGGCATTTAAACCAATGAAACTAAACAAAATCAAATCATTTAAAGCCTAAACTGCTAAAAATAAATAATCAAGAATCCTAATTAAACAACTACTAAAACCAATGGACTGATTGGTCTTTTCTTGGGCCTGTTGATTGAATCTTACAAACTTAAATATGGACTTTTCAAGCTCACAATGTTAGCCCACAAGAAGAAAAAGATGGGTTGGTTCTTCACCTGCATGAAACTCCCCCCAGTTCGAAACCTCAAGGTTTGTAGTGATGAACAGCATCACTAGATAACTTCAAAAGCTTACCCATGTAAAATGTTTCCATGATGAAGACTTCTCTGATGTCGAACTTTATTGGCATTGTTGGATTGTGTTGAAAAAAGCTCAGAGTATGTGTCAGCAGTCTTTTGCATCAACTCTAACAAAACCAGCTTGTCTAGGGAATCGGATTGCTGACCCAGAGTTGTAGTTAGACTTGTTAGAAGCAGCTCTAGCACTTCAACTACCTTCACATTCTTTTTTTTCTTTTTCTTTCTGTTTTTTTCCCTCTCCTTGTCTTTGTGATTTCATCAAAAGCTCGTATATCATCCTCGTCAGCCTTTTTTGGGTTCAAATTTACCTTTAAATTCTTGACTTACATGCCCATTGGCTTAAGGGTGATAGTCCTGCCATGGCAATTAAAAGAATGGGGTATTAACCTTCCCATTGTGTTGCACATCCCTATCATAAAGCTACGGCCATCCAAGAAGAATGTGTGTGACCTTCATTGGATTACATAATACCAAATGGAATCTTAGCATAACCCTAACTATAAAATATCAAATAGCTCTTGGATATCAGAATGGCAGTGTCATTACCCAAGCAACCATGTAAGATCATGGATTCTCCTCAATGGATATCCAATAGTTGCCCTGTGAAGCCGCACTCATGTTCTTCCCTCAATTGTGCTAAACTTATACACCTTATTTCCACACTTGATTATGGAAGATATTCGTGTGCAACTAGTCCTCCTCTTCTTCGTGAGGACTAGTAAGAATTTGGCATCATACTACATTCAGAGATAAAATCATCTTCCTCGTAGTCACCATCCTCTTACTCAACATCGGTATCATCCCCCTCCAAACCCTGCTGCCCTGAGGTGTCATCGACACCATTATAAGCTACATTCATAGGCCATACACGACCGCAATAAATCAGTTTATGATGACTTTATAAATTGAATAGTTGCTCGTTGGGGTTGCTGTGTGGCCCCCTAGTCCATGTTTTTAGAAAGTTCAGGATAGCCAGTGTCTTAGATTTTAGGAGTTTCTATTTTTTGTTTATTGTCATATTTGTTGTAAGCCTATTTATAGGCCATACACGACTGCAATAAAATCAGTTTATGATCAATTTATGAATTGAATAGTTCTTCATTGGATTTATCCCTCTTTATCCCCTCCCATGGTGCAGCCGTATGGCTCCGTAGTCTCCTTTCTTCTTCTTCTATTATCTCAGCTATCTTCTTCTTTTAATACCTCTCCTCCTTCTTATTGATCTCTCCTATCCCTTCTTTCACGATCATCTTCATTATTCTTCTCTCTTTTTTGATTCCCTGCTGAAGTATCTTCCATATTAGAAGATTCAAGAACAGGACATTAAAGATATCTGCTGAATAATAAGAGGACTACGACTGGTTTCTGGAGCAGCATACTGGACTCTATCACCTCCTTCTACAAGGGATTTTTCTTACTGATGTTTTATCAGGTTATGTTCTCCACCTTATTCCTTATACTGTCCATCAAATTCCCACTAGTTCTCTCTTCTAAATTCCGGTCATCATCACTAGTTTTGCATCCCAACACATATACTTATCAGAAATTCCTGGGTTTATTAACTTGTGAAATCGCCCCTATATATTCTAACCCTTTTCTTGATTTTCTTTTAGGGTCTTTCTCCCATATTAGTCCTCTTTCTAATCCCTTAAATTCCATTAGTTCCCCCTTTGATTTTAACAAGTTCTTGATACTTGAATCATACTCTGTTTTTTTCTGGAATCTTACTAAAGTTCACTGCAGTCTGGTTTTTTTTATAATTTTCTGTATCTAGAGATCTCAGAATTCTGTGAAATTTGGTAGAGTTTCATTATAGACCTAAGTATTAACCTGTAATGCTGTAAAGAATTATGACATCCGTACAGGAGTATTTTGGTCATTTTACATTTCTAATCGATTTGAAGTTCTGTGTTAGTCTTTCTTCTAAATCCTGTTTCTAGTGTTTATTTGGGAGCATTAAAATCTGTTCTTGGTTCATTAATTTGTCTTTGCTTCCGCATAACATTATTTGGACCTATATCCTACATCAGCAAGTAGAACAGAAACACCTGTATTCTGGCCATCAGGCCCCTAGATAGCAAAGATGCATCAACTAGCAACACTTCTGGGCCAAAATCAATGATATGTACATTTATACATGAAGAGAAGATTCAGGAAATGCAAATGACATATTTTTTTGAGAGGAAATGCAAATGACATATTACAAACAAACTAAGACAAATTGATTTAGTGCCCTGATGAGCTCTCTAATACCTGCTACGATGAGATTGAAACTTGATATTCAAATCAGTATGAGCAGAGTATGAGATGCGCAAGTGACATGATTCAACATGCTCCGGAAGCAAGTATCTGAAACAGTAAATTTTGCAATCAAATATATGAGATAGGACCATAAGCATTGTTACTTCAATAATAAAGTAAAACTGTAAAAAAGGAGCTTGCCTGGGTATACTTCTTCCATCCAATGCATTCCTTGCTGAAGATGCAGTCTCAGCATCACTGAACTGGATTAATGCCTGCCAAAAATATGCTAACACATTTGAGGATAAATAAATGGAGAGTAGAAACTACATAAACCATCACTAGAAGATTAAAAATGCAACTGAGACAAGTGACCTGAAAACCAGCAGCCTTTTCAAATGTAGCAATTTTGTGAACAAACCCAAAAGCAGAGAACACCTGCAACAAAGATTGAGTGAGAGACTTGCACATATAAATCAAAGAAATACACAGTTAGCTACAGTCTACAAAAACAGATCTCAGTTAGGGGCTCAAGGACACCTGTAAACAAAAGCATTCCAACTACTTTAAAAATAAAAATAAAAAAAGAAATATAATGCACATGATTGTATTTTCAAAATGCCTCCAACAAAAGAAGTTATATGAGAAGGAACAACATCACCGTAAGTGACGCAACCAACCTCAATAAAGAATTGCACATAATTTACTCAGGATGCCATCTCCAAACAAGATAATAAAAAAGAAGCAACATCAGCTCCTTAGATAGTGAACCAAAAAATTTCAATTGAGGACTATAACAGAACCCAGATTATAAACCAAAGGTCATTATTCATTAAAAGCATAATAATTATAAGCAAGTAGGATTTTTGTAAGTTAACCATATAAGTCGATGTGTCCTAAAATTTGAATTTAAGCATGTCGCATCAAGAGCAGTTAGAAGAAATACCATCAATACGACACTACTTGCACAATGCTTAGAACAGAACGATCAAAAGAAAGAGATAAGCAAAACACACGTGATATTTCCCCCAATGCAGTACGCTGACAACGAGTATTTCTCCGAGTTAACATGGACCTGCTGACCCATGCAGAGTTTGTCAACTAGAATTCAAAATATCAAGTAAAAGTGTAAAACCACCTCTGCTTTACAAAAAAAAAACAACTTAGATAGGAAAGTTCCCTTATGTAGTCCGTCCTTTTCAACAGTTGGATCAACCAGACAGAAGTGCTTGTTAGAGTGAATACATTGAAGAACCTAAAGACATGTCAAATATTACTAGTCAATAAGAACCTACCAAGTGAATAACATCTATGCTGACATCGCCTGCTTCAACACCCTCAATTGTAACCAGTAAGACGTTCCCAGCAACATCTCCAGAGCCCTTGTTGTTTATAATTTCTTGCCTATTTGAATATTGAATATACACACTCTTACCACGAACCTGGGCAGGCTCAGAAGAACTAGCAAAATATGAAACCATTGATATAGCCTGATTCAAGTCTACCTGTAAGAGAAAAAAAACACAGCTGCTACTTGAGAAACATACATGAAAATGAATACTTCATATTTTAAAGAAAGTATAAGGCATTGCAATCACTTGGAGATAATTTCTCATGCTGTTGCAAAGTCTTTCTTCTTGTGTCCTCTTTCTTTTTCAACAAATTATCTTATCTTTCAAATATATATATATATATATATATATAAAGAGAGAGAAAGAGAGAGAGATATCGAAACAAATGTCAGCAGTTAACATTAACAAAATAAGAAGTAAAATTACACTGCTTTCTGATGAAAGCAACATACACTTGGCCAATGAGAACATGGAAAAACAAACAGGAAAATTTCACAGAAGTGGGTCACTGAGTGATCCCAGTGGAAATACCAAAATTTTTTAAGCTAAAACCAGAAGGTCAAGCAGTTGACATACTGCATAGCAACCAGGCAGGTCAAGTCCAGCTTACCTTCCCAAACATAATAATAACTTTTTTAATGCCAGCAAGTACTTATGGTATAAGGACAATAAACGGATACACGACAGTAAAAGGGCTGGTGAAATAAATAAAGTTATTTTTTCTGTGACATGTAGGGAAAAAAAAAACATATTAAGGATTAATGTTAGAGAGTAGAGCCACTACTATACTAGCTTCCAACCCCCCCCCCTCCCCACAAATCCTTGAGGACTGCTATCTTTAAATCACAAGAAATCTACCTTAGAAAAGTAATAAAGAAAATTAAAAGAAATGGAAAACAATTAGATGAGGAATTCTTCGTCGGAGGAGAGTTTCTCGTAGCCTTTACATGGACTAAGGACTGTTTGGAGCCCATCACTTTGATTGGGAGGTGATTCGGAGCTGATTTGAGTCTCTTGTGATTTTCGAGGCATGTGGGTCCACTTACCCATGAGGATGGGTCCACATATGAGTATCATCAGCGTAGCATGATTGGCGGTCTTCTATTTCAGTTATAGGAGTTATTTTCTATTTTCAGCATTTTATTTTGATTTTTTTTTTTAGCCCATATGAGCATATTTGTAATTTCTGAATTTTGCGGTCTTTTATACAAAATCATAAAGTAGTAGGGTTTGTTCTGGTCAACTAGTGCATGTTACACACGATTAGGGATTTTTTTATTGTTGGTTTTTATTACTTTTAGGTTTAGTCATTGTTTTCTATTTTGGAAACTCCTATGTAGTTAGAAATTGTTTTTCTATATATAATAAAGAGAAGTGGTCAACTAAACCACAATTCAGACAGGGGGAAAAAAAAAACTCTCATTGAAAGCTTTAGAGCTCTCTCTCCTCCACAACCGGATGGTGCTTGGTGCTTGGTGCTCTCTTCCTTGGTCTACCAACAAGAAAAACAAGGTTGGTGATTTCCTTGTTCGGGGTTGGTGATTTCCCAGGTATCTCTCTAACCTTATCTCCTCCACCTTCTTCTTCTTCTCCCTTTCTTCTTTTCTAGGTCTTAATCTCCCTCAGTTACCACAGCCCACAAAATCCATCCATATACCATTCGTACAACACTCCACCAACTTCCTCCTATTTTTCCCTTTGTTTTCTTTTAACCTAACCCATCTAAAGACCTCCCATCATCTCACGGCTAGCTAGCCCATCTCCTGCATAAAACCTAAAAGGGAACCAAGAAACATCAAGAAACCACCTAAACCTAACCCTCTTTATTCCCATGCTACATTCTTCATCAATCAGTCATCCTAGAATAGTTTATCTCACCATCTTCTTCCATAAAACTTTACCAAATCTCCCCATATATATGCTGCCCTACTAAACCCAACCAAGAATTTCTTCAGTTGTTCTCCCTGCCCAGATTTTTATCTCAGTCCAGCCCCTATGTCAGTTCCTTCTCTTGCAATTTTTTTGTGATCTTTTATAGAGGAGATATCATTCCCACACCTGCGGCTGACCCTCCAATATGATCTCTTGAGTTTTGGGTTATCAAAGACCTAAAACCCATTATTATCACCAATCGGCCAGACTGAAATCAGTGAACAGAATTTTTTTTATTTTTTATCAAGTCTTACCGAGAGAGATTTATTCCAAAGGAGTGGGATCCCTACACTTGAGGCAGACTATAGACCAGCCCCTGTGTGTTTTAGTTGATCAAACTCTAAACCTAAGAGGGTGATCCAATTGGCCAGCCTGTTATTGAAGCCACTTGGAGTGATTCCTTCAAGAAAGATATATTCTATATCATTGGTTGCATCCCTACATATAATTCTATATAAGGGAACACTGTTGGTGTGATTTTGGACTGGAGTGAATATTGCAAGAAGATTTTGGCTCCTAAGCTTCCTGTTTTATGGTTTGACACATCATGTGCTTAAGAAAAGTACTCAAAGAAAGTGATTACTTGCTACTTTTGGTGATTGTTTGAAAGGTTGCTTTGGAAACTTCTCGCCGCTAATTCTACCACTGGGGGCTTGCGTAAGGTGACATCTAACAATTTATATGCCCTCCACTTGCTGCTGCGTACATTCCAATTGTTTTTCCATTGATTTAATAAGCTCCTTAATCACTGTTTTTCACCATCTTTGCTTGCTGCCATGTTCCCCTTGATGCAGCACAACAGGGATGATACCAAAGATGATGTAGAATGGCAAAAAATATCAATAAAATTCAAAGTAATGTAGCAAAAACAAGAAAAGATAAAGACCTGATTTAAAGCTTTTCCAAACTCAAAACAAGGGATCTTGGCCTCCACCAAGCTTGAATAAACCAAAGGAATCCACCTTTGGGGAGAACCACTCCTGGTTTTTAGAATTCACAAAGGAAGATCACGCTAGCCAGGAGCTAGAAAGCAAGAAAATTCTTTATTCATCAATTTCTTCATTCATTCATTGTAAAATTATGACGAAGGGTAGATTAAATAGGCTTACAAGCTTAAACAATTAGAAACTTGTCAAAATTGGAAACTTCCTAAAATCCTTAACTTGCTAACCAAGTTTTCTAAAATATAAACTAAAAACTCACTTCCTAAAATTAAAATGACTAAAACTTAAAACTTTATAAGAAAAAACACTATTCCCATTTTTACTCGACACCCGTTAGTAATTTGGTCATAACTTTCCCAAATCACATCGGATTTGCGCAATCTTGGTCTCATTAAAAAGGTTATTGAATAATCTATCTAATAAATACCAAAATCAAGCCAAAAGAGCAAAGTTTTGCCCTCTTAAAAAGTGGGTCAAACACCAAAAACGGGATTGCTCTAAAAACACAACCAAAATCTTGGTATTATTGGTCTTATTACATGGACACATAAAATAAATGTTACTCCCCCTATAAGACCTTTATTAAACCATATAACCTTGCATCTTCCATAAATCACTCCATGCGTGAACTCCACCAAGGCCAAGTGTGGGCCCCACCTTGCTCTAATGTTAGCATCACCCCTTAGCACATATAATTGCCTAGCAACCATACCATATTTAGATTAATGTTTGTTTAGCCTTTTGTGCACATTCTCACATATCTATAGGTTGTTTCACATGTTGTCCAGTCACCTACTTATACCTGTTTGCATCTCTTTTATATACTTCTAGTAAATTTTTTCATCTTTATTTGTTGTATTAATGCTTTGTCAGTTGGTTCTTTAATTTTGCATGTTTAGTCTTTAATTTTCACGGTTTTTTTGGCTTTTATCTTGTTTAGCACTAGTTAAGTCATCATTCAATCTTTCTTACCAATTATTTCAAAACAATTGATGGAATGGAAATCTAATTTATCGTGTTGAATTGTTTGACATTGTTGACTTGGGGATCTCTTTAACTTTTTGATATGCATGCTACATCACAATTGTTCATATTACACAAAAAGGCAGATAAAGAAAATGCATGTAGAACAGAATTTCACTTCATTCAACAAAAATGGCTAAAAGAAGTGATCTCAGATAACCAAGATGCTTCATAATGGGTCAACGCATCAAAGCCAAAAAATTAAACACATGCATTATTCCTTGCTTAATTCAATTTTAAAACAAATGTGAAATTTCCTTAACAAAATTATGAACTTTGGGTTTCAACTCCTGGCAGAATGAGAGCACTATTGTCAACAAAAAGATAAATAAAGAGAACTTCATTATCAAAGAGGCAAGACACCCCTAAATCCATATACAAGATCTAAACAAATCACCCAAAACCAAAGAGAGACAACCACCCAATACAAAGAGACTCAAAAAAAAACAAAAAGAACTGAAACATCACAAATCTGATGTAGGATCCGAAGGCCAAGGATTCCTACACTAATTAAATAAGAACAAAAGCCAAAAGATTGAATCTTGAATCAATAAAGATTGTTGAAATTTTCAAGAAATAATTCAAGAAACTAAATCTTTCAAAGAAATTAGTCAAGAATTAAAAGAACCAATTCAAGAATGATGATATATATATGCAAAGAGAAGCAAGAAATTTATTATAAAAAAAAAAATTAAGCAAATAAAGAAGAGGAAAAAACATAGAGAAAGAATGTAGAATTCTCACCTCATGTGAGGGGTTGAGAGAGAAAACTTGGGATACCACACCCACTTCAACACACGTGTCATCTTTTCAAATATTCATCTTCAACTAATTTACTTCATACGTAGAAGGGCATTTAAATAGGCATTACATTGAAAATACACAACAACAACAACAAACAGCCTTATCCCAACTATTTGGGGTCAGCTACACAAATCATGTTCCGCCATTCCGCCCTGTTTAGGGCCATATCAGCCGTTAAATTACAAGCTGTCATGTCCCTCCTTACTACCTCCACCCAAGTCTAGCACCTTCAACTTGTATTGTCTCACTCCGCTTCACTGGTGCAATCATTGGTCTTCGTTGCACATGCCCAAACCATCTC
>JAOXJP010195440.1:0-26134 GCA_025762735.1 Platanus orientalis
TATTGATAATTTTAAAATAATTAGTATATTATATATAATAAATATATATTATATATGTAAAAGTGCGGGCCTCGGGCCGGGCCTAGGCTGGGCCGAGGTAAGCCCAAGCCCGGCCCTCAATAAAAGTGCGGGTCTCGGGCCGAGCTCGGGCCCTCAGCGGGCCTAGCTTGGGCCGGGGTTTTTCGAGCCAATTTGAGGGTTGGGCTCAGGCTGGCCCGGCCCATGCCCACCCCTAATTTTGACACCTCCCCTCATCTCTTCCTAATATTTGACTTGACATTTTCCAACCTAACCACCATGAGATAAAGAAATAGCAACAACTTATAAATTGTCTCATGATATATTAGTTAATTATAAAACCAAATAGAAAATTAAAAGATGAACGGTGCTTGTTTGGAAAATACAAGAATAAGGGGAGATATGATTTCTTTATGAACTGAAGTGCAGCATATGAACAAGCACTCAATTTAGATAAACACATGGTCACATATTTAATAAGAAAATTCATCTCATAAGTGATTGCAAAATGGATGGGCATTAGCTAGGCAAAAATTACAGTCCCTAATGCCACTAAGGGGAACGAAAAATTCTGTGAATTGTGACCCAACCATACAACATAACAACAACCTGGTTTGTCCATAGGCTATTATTAAAGAATCTTGGTACAACTTGGTTTTTGTAAAGCTACTCCTTTTATAAAAAATCAAAGCATTGACCAATCTCCACCAATTTACAAGTTTTGATATGTTACTTGTTACAAAAATTGATTTCAGCATGTCCCAGAGATATAGCTTCATCAAAAGGTCCATCAAAATCATAAACTTCCACATCCATCCTAGATGGAGGCTTATCCATGGCATCAAATTCAAATATTTCTGCAAGTCCAACAGGGTTTTAACAATAAAATCAATACATATACATTTGAATAACATAAGGTGGGTCACACTCTCTAGAGATTTTGATCTATTTATTCCAGGACCGCATGATGACAACTTATGTATGCACAAAGTGATAGCCCCACTCAAGAAATTGATACTAGATAATAGAAAATACAAAAAAAATATAGCTCACCATTCCACTTAGGATCAACTTTCTGGAACTTGATTGAGCTGGTTCTTGTTTTACCACTGCAAGTGAAGACCACATATGGGTCTGAGAATCCACTTGAATCAATAGCTGCTAAGTTATTTCCTTCAATTAAGGCAATAGTTAGCAACCAGCCATCCCCTTGTGCTTTGACTCCATGATCACTGCCTAAACTTGATAACATGAAATGAATCAGTTTCTAGCAGTTAAATAGCAGCAAAGGGATCCATAATCATGTTAGCTCCCGGTTAAGGAGAAGATAAGAAGCATAGTTTAGAGATCCAAAAGAAGTAGCATACAAGGAAAGAGAATAAACAACATAAAGAACACTAGTGGAAAAAAAGTTAAAAAAGAGTATTGAATGCCCAGCACCATTAGTGATATCACAGACAATTATAGTTCTGGGAGACACTTTTCATGTCAGCTTATCATTCACCATACACACTACAGACACTTTTTCATCATAGAACATTATCTTCCAAAAAGAAAAAGAAAAAAATCCAGCAAAGGATTTGGCTAATATGGGACCCAAAGTTAGACCTAGACCATACCAGTTGGGGCTGGGTCCATTGGATTGTCCATTTATGATATAGTCAAGTGCTCTACGAGGCCTGGATACCTCTGTTATCCAACAAAAAAAAAATTAGCAAAGGTTTTGGCTAACTTTTACTCTACCCAATTGTCCCAACCAAAATAGAATCTGACCTGACCCATGAGTCGGGCAGGACAAGAAACAAAACATGGTGAGAGTGGCCAGAGATTAAGCCAAGAGACTCAATATAAGGTTGTAGACTTTCTTTTTTTTTTCTTTGTTTTTTTTTTTATGAATTATGGCTGTAGACATTCAAAACCCATTTAACAAAGTTCATTAATTGTTACAACCCTAACCCAGTCCACTAAATAAAACCCAAACCCACCCTTAAAACCAGCCAGGTCATACCAACCCCATCCATTGTCACCCCTACTCTCAAACAGGATTGAGTCATCCAAGAGATTTCATTATTAGTATATGAAAAGGAGGTATATACCATATGGTATCTCATATTTCCCTTAACAGAGATCACTGTTGGGGGCTCCTGTTGGGGTGATCCTCTTCCATCATTCTCTCTTATGATCTCCTCCTCTTCCTGGGAAATGCTGAAAATGAAAGGATTATTCCCTTCTCTCTTTCTCTCTCTAAAATCTACCCATAGAAATAAAATAGAGAATCTCTCTAGCCTCTCTACTCTCTAACGACCAAACCTTCTCCTTTGGGTTTAGCAGTGAGCACATTTATAGAGACACATTGGTTTTTAGGTCTAAATCCCTACAGATCCCTATAAAGCCTCTACTGTGCTCTTCCTTCCTACTAATCAACTCCATGATTTTACATTAATTTCATGAATAGAATATAGTATGATGATCTTCAACGGTAAAATTGAGAATATTACCGGTCTAAGAGTTAACCATAGTAATATTGTCATTATTAGAGAGATTTATGAACAATTCCAATGGGTAGCTGTTTTATTCATTCAATATTGTTTCACATCTGTTGGTAGTTTTGTGGGACAACCCAAAGAAAGGTTAACCTGCTGGTAATGGGCCCAGAATGTCTAAAACAAGAAGTTATATAGCCTATAAGCTTCCAAAAGGCCTTAAATTAACACTACTAGCATTCAAAAACATATTTTTGGGTCATGTTGTAGGTTGAAATAGCAAAGAATAACAAGGTTTAGACAGGACAATAGGAAAGATTCGATTGGTTAAGTAAAGGGAACAACAACACTAAAACAGAGGTCTAGCAAGGATTGGTTTAAGGGGAATAATAGGGTTGATCAAGGTTATCAACAATTAAAAGACTATAGGAAAAGTATGAAACATGGTTGGTTAAAGACTGGTTTAATGGTAAACTAGCTGAACTTAGAAGAGCAATAAGTGGGTATACATGGCCGAGTCATTCAACAGCTAGGGATTCGATGCAATAAAACCAATCGTAAGTCCGCAACATACAGACAAGAGAATAGAACGCATGCAACTTAATTCCATAAAAATGGAACCACAACAAAAGATTAAAGTAAGATTTTAAAAAAATGAAAGAAAATGAGGTTAAGGTTTCAATGTACCTTTAATGATCAATTTATCTTTAAATCCCTTGACCACTCCAACCCCAGGATCTTGCTCAATGTCTGGTATGAAGCCCTA
This sequence comes from Platanus orientalis, assembly GCA_025762735.1. Classification (NCBI taxonomy): domain Eukaryota; kingdom Viridiplantae; phylum Streptophyta; class Magnoliopsida; order Proteales; family Platanaceae; genus Platanus; species Platanus orientalis. The sequence continues at coordinate 3,268 of JAOXJP010195440.1, forward strand.
AGCACATCGTCCTCATAAATCGTCTGTAAAACTGCAAAGTCCCACGAGTTCTTTGCAATGTCATAGCATGGCTCAAACGTCCTCACCCCTCTATGCACATAAGTGTACTTCAATTTGCAATTCCCAATTTTCTCTTGAGAAACCCTAGCTTCAAGGTTCCATAGTTACCTTTTTGGTGACGTTGTAATCGATGATGAAGAAGCTAGACTTCTCCACACCAAGAGCAAGACCAGTTAAACTGGTGTCACTGGCGACCGTGGCATTGGTCATTGAAGCTTGGAACTTCACATTGCCAGCATTAATGGCGAGAGTTATAGAGGAACTGGGGTAACACCCAGGAGGATGGAAAAAATCCCTAAATGAGGAGAGAGAGCCCTTGTTTTTCACGGGAGGAAATAAGGGGAAAAAGGTTGGCCCGCAACAAGCTTATAAAAATTACAAAAATATAAAAATGCTGCATATGCTTATTTTGCATTGACACACGACGGAGATTTACGATTTATTTAGGCAGCGACGCTGTATAAATATAAATTTTTGTAGAGTTTTTGAAAAAAGCTGCTTATTTAAGTTTTTATAGCGTTTTACAAGCACTGCATATTTATTTATTTCCTTTTCGCAACACTTTTTATAGAAAACACTGTATATTATAAATTTTATACAACATTTTTACAAAAACGCTGCCAAAAAATATGTTGCCAAAAATTAATTTTGTTGTAGTGAATATAATTCTTATAAATTAATTTTTCATTAATTATAAAATGATTTATTATTTGTAAGAGATATCTTCAAATGATAAATGATACTTACACAATAAAGTACTCATGTAGGAAATTAATGATGAATTCCTATCATGGAAACTATTTAATCACTCTAATAAACTTTTTTAATACCTAGTTAATATGGATATTGTTAAAGGAAAATCAACTTTCGAACAATTGAAACACTTAATCCATTCACCTAAACAAGTATGTGAAGCTTTAACTATTTGAGATTCATCATGGTCACTAGTGATCCAACCCAATCTACACCTGGCATAAATAAGTATCTAGATGTGAAGTAAGAATTCTGTGATTCTCCTACATACACAATTTGAATGTTAATCGTATAATAGACAATGTTCACTGAGTGAGTGAATTATCTTATCTTACCCTTAGTTAGGACTACTCAATGTTTACAATAGTTCATTTCTTTCAAAATCATTAGATTTTTTCTTTATTATTTGGGAATCTCCTCTCTTCTTCCATTCTATTCAGAAAGTAACTAGGACCAAATTAGTCATGCCACATTTTAAGAATTAATCTCCCTTATGTAATAGATTGTAATTCTTCAAGATTTTACTTGAAGATACATCTTTCCACTAAAAGCCCATTTACCCCAAATATATAAGATAAACATCCATCCATTTAGATAGTAACACACACACACACACACAACACAAATTAAGCTCACCATAATAAATGCATCTTATGGATATAAAACATAAATATTTGAATAAACACAATAAAAGATTAGGCATGGTTTGCAATGCACCAATGCTGACAATTTTCCACTTGTGCTAAAAAAAATATGATGATGTAAGATGCAATCCCAGGTCATTAACAAGTTACTCAAAAGTTTTCATATTTAGTCCCTTCTACTATAACTTTTTGTAAAGAAAAATTTCCAATTACAACTTTCTAATTATCCTACATCATTACAGGAATAGCATAGTACTTTCTATGAACATACCTTGTCTTTGTGTGACATTTGAGACCCTTAATTTGACTACTTGCATATGTAAATCACAATAAATAGTGATAGGTTCTGAGACAATGTTAAAAAACAACACCTCCTTTAGGAATTACACAATGAAGCAACATTATTTTTTGTTTGGTATAAAATCCATATTTTGCTTCTATGGTGGAATCAACAATACAATACGAATTCTCCCTAAACCAAAAAATAACTCCACCATTGAGAGCACATGCAAACCTTGAAACAGATTACCTCTCATCTTTATCAACATGAAAATCCATGTCCATATATCCCAAAAAGGGTAAGGTCATCACCAATATAGGATAGCCTACCATTTTCCTAGTACAAACTTCATCAGGAGTCCTGATATTATCATTGTGATTGATGAGAGTTGACTATAAGTAAACTATATTCACAACCTTAGCTCATAAATTTTTAGGTAAACCTGTCTATAATTCTATGAATTTCCTATTCACGCATTTTACTATATATATATTGATTTTCTATGGTTTACCTGGTGTAATGAAGTGTTTGGTGATTCCTTTATTTTTAAAGAATTTTTTAAATTACTTGTTGTATCCATTTCATTATCTGCCTTTAGGTATTATACTTGTTTTCTTGTTTGCTTTTCAATTTCATCTTTCTACTACTTGAACTCATCTTATTTTTATTTCATAAAATAAACCCAAACCTTCCTTGAATAGTCATTTATAAAGGTGACAAAATAGATTGTTCTACCTCCTGATGAAACTTATATGGGCCCCCACATGTCAATGTATTCTTGTTGTATCCATTCCTTGCTTTTATGCTACCCCTATCTTGAATCTTACTTTTCACTATTTCCTATACTATAAAATCTATACAAATCCATCTTGCATGTTTTCACCCTCTTAAGTAATTTTCTTTGGTGAAGTTCCTGTGAACTTCTCTCATTCATATGGCATAGATGCATATGCCATAAAATGGTATCGACTATACTTCAATTAATAGGAGCATCCACAACTGCTCCACATATAATAGCACTAGCTAGCAGTTTATATAAATTTCCTTCTTTTTTACCCTTCATGACAATCAAGCTCCTTTTGTAACCTAAAAATTTTCTTCAAGTGTCATAAAGCTGAATTCTTTTGAATCTAATGCACTTCAAGAAAAATAAGTTTGTCTTTACTTCTTAAATATGTCTAACACATTCTATAGTTCTCACCATTCCAACAAAAATTCTAATTGTAACTATCCTTATGCCACAAGTTTCATATGCATGTACATTCTATAAGAACAACTGTGTAATTATATGTGTGGGTATCATGGAAAGACCGGGTGGTCTGCCCGCCCCACTTTGGGGAACTGTGCTCAACTGACTTAGGTCAGCCTCTAGGATTGGGTTTGGAATCGCCACCAACTTGGGTTTTTATAGGCGGGGTGGGACGCTTGGAAAGGAGAATTACGGACTTTTGGGGTCCGAGATAGGCACTTGGACCTAGGGTTGACTCTTAGACTGGTCTTATTTCCAGGGATCTAGGCAAGCTGTTTGATTGCAATTAGGGAAGGTGTTAGGCACCCCAATTACCTACCATTTTAGGGTGACTCCTCTATCCTAGCAACTTCTAAGTGCTAGTAAGAGAAAATGAATAAAGATCCTAGGGTAAGGTGGAGACCGTAAAAAGTCGAGAATGATTGAAAGGCAGTGATTGAGTCAGGTTACGCAGCCAGATCAGGCTGATGTAGCAGCCACAACACCAGCATTGTCTCCTAAGTAAAACTCAGGTGTTGGACACTTAGATGTTTGATACTGGACTTAATCTATGTTCAAAGATTAGACAAGGGTTCTAGAAGTTGGAACAAGAGTTTTCTATGGTGGGGCTTCATTCCTACCTTCTGACTTATTAAAAGCGGTAAATTTAGAATTTTCCAGTCAATACACCTGATCTCTATGTGTACGCCTAATATTTAGGTACACCTGATCTCTCATAATGATGTGATTTCAGGCATATTGTCCCATATGGACCCCACTTGGTGGCTTCAGTAAAATCAAGGGTCTAGAAGTCTTTTCTTAAGGGTTTCCAAGATTTGTGGGTCTTTTCATACCATGGAGCACATAAGGATAGAAAGATAGGGTTTTTAGGTTAGTACGCCTAATCTCAGGCTATATGCCTGAACTTTCTGTACTCCTGATCTTTTATAGAAGTGAAAGTTCAGGCGTACTAACCCAAATGGGCCTCACTCTGATGTCTTAGTAAAACCAAAAGTTTGACATCTTTTCTAGGGGATTTTTTTAGAGTGTATCAACCCTTATGTGTCACTGGATATGTGGGGATATTAGAGTGGGCTATTCAGGTAGGTATGCTTGATCTCAGTTGGTACGCCTGATCTTAAAGTATGCTTGAATTTTAACTGAATTAAAATCCAGGCATACTGTGGACATTCCGCACTCAAATGGGCATACCTCTTTCTATAAAACTCATAATCGAGCACGGTTGGTCTCTTTAGAAAGCTAGGAGAGAGATTTTTCCAACAAGGCATAATGAGCATTGGGTGGGATACACCTGAAATAGGCTGTATGCCTGAACTTTAATTGAATTAAAGTTCAAACATAACTTAAAATTTAGGCATACTGGTTCTGAGTCAGAAACCAACAGCCTATATTTTAAGGTTTTGGAGCACCAAAAGGGGTCCAAAAGATGTAGAATGCTGTAGAGAGTTGGGTTTATACCCCAATGAACTCTCTGTAAAATTTCATCCTCATTGGATGGGTATAGACCCTCTTATGAATTTTTAAAGTGTGTGAGTCATGGGAAATTTTACACAATTATGTACAGAATCAATGGATTGTGGGACCCATTCCGGGGGATACACCCATGGGGTTAAGCCCAAATTTGGTGGAGAACAATCATAGGGAGTCATGAAGCTACTGTAAAAAGTTGAGAGCAAAACAATATGTACACAGAAAGGTATTTAGAAAACAAGCTATATTACTAAACAAAGAGCATAATAGAGGCAGCAGAAAATTAATTTAGTAAACATTTGAGTAAAATACCTAAATTACAATAAAATGAAGTATAAAAATTAACGGAGACATATATACTAGTTTTTTAATGAATACAAAAGGAATTTTATAAAAATCATGAACAAGGAAAGAATGAAAATTCATGAATCACCTTTTGTTCAATCTGTGTTGTATAAAACACACTTGCATAGTGAGTAAGTGAGGTTCACTTTGGGGTGTAATGAAATCATTTGGGGCTAAATTTTGGTAGGTATGTAAGTCACTATATCAGTGACTCCAAGTTCAAATTTGAGCTCCAAACTCCAAGTATGGGGGGACTTATGGTCATTGCACCATAGTTTGTTCAAAAATAAAACCGAAAAGGGGAGACAGGCTTGTCTCCCCTATGTCCCACCATGGGATTATTCAACTGGGTTCAGGGGTGGGTTATCCACAACATGAGGGGTCTAAGGAGATAAGAAATAGATAAAATGGGGGAGGACCAACCTAGGTACAAACCTTTTCCTCATTTCTTTCTTTCTCTTTTTCTTTTTTTCTCTTTTCCTTATTCTCTCTTTTCTTTCCTCTTTTCTCTTTCTTTTCTTTCTTTCTTTTATGATTTTTTCTCACTCAAAAAGATCCTCTCCCTTTTGGATGAAATGGGGAGATATTTATAGGTGGGGATCAAGGGGGTGAGGTGGAGAAGGTGAAGGAGAAGGTGACAAGGGTGACATGGGGTGAGGAGGTGGAGGGAATGAGTGGAGGGGAAGGAGGTGAGGTGGTTAGGTTCTAGAAGGGGGGTGAGGTGTTTGGTTGGGGTAAGGAGGTGGAAGGGGTGGCAAGGGGAGTCAAGGGAGTGGTAGAGGCTGGTGAAAGCTTCTAGAAGGGGGTGAGGTGGTTGGATGGGGTGAGGAGGTGAAAGGGGTGGTGGGACCCATTGAGGGGTGGTGGGGTCAGGGTGGTAGTCCTAGGGTCTCTGTCTGTCATTTGAAATATTTCAAATGAGGGGTGTAGGGTTTAAAAATGGTTTTAGGGGCATTTTGGGTAAAAATGGTATTTTTTGAAAAGAGCAATGATTATGTTTTTTAGATTTTTTCCCTTTATTATCTAGGTTAACTTTTTGGGTTTTATAGCTCCAAATATCTTAAGGTTTATAAGTTTTTCGCATTTTCATATATTTTGGTTGTAACGAACTGCCAGAATTGGATTCAAAGAGGGTAAGTAGGTTAAAACTAGCTCTAAACAGCTCTAGGATGACTTGTACCTATGTAGGAAGGGTAAAATGATCAAATTAATTTTTGAAATCTTAATATGAAAGATAGCCTTCAAAGTTTGTGAGACATAGGCTTTGACTATTCGCGAATCCAATACCTGAGTCAAAAGCTATCTCTGAAACCCTAAATTATCCCAGACCAGACTTCATGTGGACTTAAGACAGGTTTTTCCTATAATTGAAGTGGACACATTGAGATCATGATTGTCTAGACTTTAGAACTATGAGTCCACAGGGCCTATCAGATAGAGAATCTGATTCCTAGTGAATTTCTTAGAGATTCTCAAAGGAAGGTCACTTGACCAAAAAATATACCCTGAACTTGTGAAGAACTAGGTCATCAAGTTATGTTAAGTCTGTGGATGGACTTCTCTATCAGGGTGTTTATCAAAGATCTTAAAAAATCTGAGAAAATGGGCCTAACCTTGAGGGATTTGGATTTCTGGAGAGTTTTCAGAGATTCATCGAGTGTTCATGGCTGATAGAAGTGATTTGGTTGTATTTTGGGAGAAATTGAGTGATTGGGGGGGTCATTGGGTTCCTTGTGGCTTTTTCCTAGGGAGATCTTGGAATTGTTTGCATGGGGCCACTGACTAGTTGAGTTTCTGATTTGTGACGAGCTTTCGAGGATTTACCGAGTGTTTAATTTTTTAGAGAAACAATGTATTTTGGGGTATGAAGGTAAAATGGTAATTTCTCTAACCTTTTGTACTTTAATATGGGAAGATTTATGAAGGTCAAAGAATCCTAAAGAAAATGGTTCAAATAGCCTAAAGTCAAGTTTTTTAGAGGTACAAGGGTAAAATGGTCATTTGCTAGCCCTTTGGGATTTTACTATGGGAAGACTTGTAAAATTTGACAAATTCAAGATAGTTTCATTGTGGAAGGAATTTTGAAGAGTTATGAAGAAAATGAGTTCAAGTAGGCCTCAATTGGATTTCTGAGGGTGTAAGTGTAAAATGGTAATTTTTCAGCCTTTTGATTCTTCAATACTAAAAGGATTATGAAGGTTGAAAAATTCAAGATGACTTTACTGTAAAGGATTCTAGAGAAAATGAGTCTAATAGGGCTTAATTGGAATTTCTGAGGGTGTTAGGGTAAAATGGTAATTTGCCAACTTTTTGATGCTTAAATAAGAGAAGGCTTATGAAGGTTAGCAAATTCAAAAGGGTTTATTGTGGGAGGATTTATAAAAGCTCAAGAGTCCTGGAGAAAATGAGTCTCATATACTAAATTTGGGTTTTTTAGAGGTATAGGGGTAAAACGATAATTTGATAGCCTTTCGGTGCTTTAATATAGGAAAGCTTATGAAGGTTGAAAAATTTAAAGCGAAATAGAGATGATAGTTTGAATCTTGAACCCTCGTAGTCCTAGGGTGTTTTTTGGAGAAATTATAATTTAGTTTGATTGATCCTTAAACGAAGTTTGGACATTGACATTGCATTTACAACCAGAGTATCTTTTGAAAATCTCTAACTATCTGGGATTCAAGGGAATCTATAATCTGACTTTGTCTCTTGCTGTAATGAACCCATCTGACTCGATTAATTAGCCTGAGTCAAAATTTGGGTGCTGACAATATGTTTGGTAGGTTTCAAACTAGTCCTTTTAAGGGCACAAGTTATAAGAAGATACAAAGTCTAGAATTTATGTTTCTAACAATGGTTCATACCTATAGATATAGAGAGAATATCTTCATCGATCACCATCCAAACTTTCTACTACAATGCTTACTTGGTTCAAAACTTTTTTCTTCTAGATCCTTCTTTCTATGACAGCAATCTTATTTCAAGTGTCTTTCCCTTCTTGCAATAAAACATTCAAACCTGCTACTCTTTCCCCTTGACTTTGAAGAAGAATTATTTTTATTTAAACCATTTCCCTTAATTCTACCTTTTTCAGCTTATCATCATTGCTTACAAGTTCTTTTGCCTCGGAGTCCTCACCAATTGCTTTCTTATGCATATCATCTTTTAGTAAGGCAGTAGTGGATTCATTTGTTACCAAGGTTTCTTTCCCATATAATATAGAGTAGTAACCAAACTGTCATGGGATGGAGGATCACAAGAAGTATTATTTTATCTTCCTCTTCAAGCTTTACCTCTACACTCAATAGTTGAGTTATTAACCTCCTGAAAGTGTTTAAGTGGTCTATAACGTTTACTCCTTTCATCCACAACCCACCTAATTTCTTCTCTAAAAATATTGTATTTGTTAAAAATTTAGACATGTACAAACTATCTAATTTATTCCATAAATTAGTAGCTAAATTAATTGAAGGATATTATACATTACCTCATCTATGAGAAGAAAAAAATTGCATATATGACTTTTATCTCCAGTTCCTCCCATTTTAAATTTTCCATCGATGATGGTGTCTTTTTTCTCCCGTAAAATGCCTTGGTAGGACCCTATTGTACTAAGAGGTTTCTTACTATTAATTTCCCTAGGTTAAAATTATTTTTTCCATCATACCTTTTCATATTGAATTACGATTTTGAGTCTCTCATTGCCATTGTGTGTAGCCTACATAATTCAAGAAATAACCACCAAAATTTTAGAATACCTTTTAATAGATTTTTTCTTAGAATTACATTGCGATTTAACATAATTTTTCAGCAATTATTTATTCCTTGCTTCCTCTGATCTATACTCAGATCTAATCTGTTTGAATGATCTCAAATGATTCCACCTGCGGAAAATATTATCTACTGCCTAGGTTTCTTCTTGTTCTTCTTGATTGCTAACCAAGAGCTCTGATAACAACTTATTGGGAAGTTGACTTACCTTAACGTGTATACATCTACGATAATAGTAAAGCATAAAAGAGAAATAATCAAAATGGCAAGACACAAGGATTTAGGTGGTTATGCTTGTTGGTTTATGTCCATGAGGCACACAATTTGTTCTTCAATATACAAGTAAAGGTGTATAGTAGATTTCTTGCTTAAGCTCTCACCCAAAACACGATGCCCTTAAATATATTGCATCCACTCTCAAACCATGTGAAAACTTTCTTTCTCCTTTTGAATAAAACCAATTTCAATCTCTTCATTTCTTTCGAGGAGAAGAGCCCCTATTTTCTCTCTATTTTCACATAGGGGACCAAAAGAACTAATTTTTTATGAGTCTCCTTTCTATATGGAGTTCTCTCAGCCCATCTCTTCCCCTAATTGGAGAAGAAAACCAAATTCCTTTTAGAAACTTTAAACCTTATCCCTTGGATCATCTCTTGATCCAACGGCTAATAACATGACATATTCCTACATAAAGGTTCCCTATGTTAAAAAATTTCTTAATGAAGAAGATGTCTGAGGTATTGCTATTTCTACATGAAGGTAAGCCATCATTGAGACACTGAGATTATGAAGTGGCCACCATGGTACCTCACTATTAAATGCTAAATTATGCTACAATGTCGGGTCAAGATGGGCCAGGCAAAGGTTAGCATTAGCTTAACCCAAAATATAAAAGCTTAGCTCATACTTGATCCAAGGCCAAACTCAGCCCAAACTTGGCTCATTGTAAAATAATGGGCTTCAGGCCAAGTTTAGGTTAGCTCAAACTTAAAAGCCTACGAGTTGTTAACCTTATAAGAAATATATAAAATATTTTATCAATATAATTTTCTTTATTTTTTATTGTTATAATATATATTATATAACATATATGATATATTTTGCACTTTGGGCCAAGCAGGACTTCTGGGCTGAGCTAAGGCTTGCCCAAACTCGGCCTGAACCTTACTTCATGTTTGAAACTTGGGCCCAAACTAGACCCAGCCAAACATTCTCTAGCCCAGCCCACCTAAATTTGGAGGAACTAATGGTCTTTGGGTCACCCCATATATTGTAGCCCTAATTTCAGTGAAGAATGACAAACATAAAGAGAACTAAGATTGAAAAGAAGAAAGGTGCCAAAGATCTGTCTGTCATAACAAACCATATCATACTCCATGAAAAATTTTCTAGGTTCTTCAATGAATTGGATTATCCACCAAGTGAACGAAAAGTAACAACAAAGAAATTTATCTCGATTGCCACCTACCATTGTCTCCAGTGTTACTAAGCAAAATGATGCCTAAAAGGCAACCGTACTACTAGCATGATTGACAATGTTACTTTCATAGGCGATGCCAAGATAATCAATGAATGGAAGCATCATAGACCACTTTATCTAAGCCATATGATGGATGTGAAAATTCAAATGGACATGTAGATCTTGAGTTATCCCTTAACCTTATTGCCCTCAAAACTCTTGATACAATATTATACTTATTCCAATCAGACTTTATAGGTTCTGTAGTTTGAAGTTAGCTCTGTCACAAAAAAAAAAAAAGCAGAAGAAACCTTTCGTGTTATTGTCGCCGAGACCAATTATTAAGTGTTGTTGGGTGGACCATGTCTCCATGAAGGTCTATCATCACTGTTTTAAAGAAGAGTATAAAGTAAAAAATGCAATTGGTGTCACACCATTTGGTAGACATAAGACCCAAATTGTTGAGGACTTAGTGGGAGGATCTGTGGAGAAAAGAGAGAGAGAGAGAGATGCATTCAAGTTGGGTGAGCCCAGCAGAATGCTTGAGAGAATGATGATGAAGAATTTATCAAGGAAACCATGCAAGAAGAGAGAGTGCACTGTAGTTTCCTCCTTATTGAGGGGTTTCTTTACGAACTACGATGGTTTACTAGTACACCAGACAAAGCTATATATCAGGTGAACCCGCCCAGACGAGAGGCATGGAACGCATGGAACCAAAGAATGCCTTAGAACTAATGAGTAAGTCATTTCAATCACAAGCCTAACCCCCAAGCAACTAGAAGACGGTTCAAAGAATGGAGGATATCAATATGGGGGAACAGAGAGAAGATTCCAAATCAATTTTCATTAGCAAAAGATATGAAAATTGATAAAAGAGAAAAACTCACTAGTTTCCTGTATCAACATAAGGATGTATTCACCTAGACATACAAAGAAATGCTAGTACTCATCACCAAGCTCCAACACATAGTCTTCACGTATTTCCAGCAGTGGTACTGGCTAAGAAGCCACAAAGGGCTTTTGGCCAAAGATAAAAGATCAAATCAAAGATAAATAACAGAAATTACTATGAGTGGCTTATGATAGAGTGATTAATTATATTAGTATTGAATACCTCAATTCTTTGATATAGTGATGTAATCTCAATCATTAGAGTAAGACTCAGAACTTATATGTGGATGCATTATGTAAATGCACCAAAGGGAACATTATGAATACATTTGATAAAACTTCATTATTAGGATAAGTGTTATTCATTTGTATAGACTTGTCCTTAGACTTGAGGGGTTTGTATTTCTCTTAATTATCTTATTGGTTGTTTTGATGAGTTACCAATTAGTGATGCCCAATTAGTGGCTATATCATAGATGGTTTAGATAGTCAACATGATACTTGAAAGAATGCAAATGTATAACAATGAATCCAGTACCCTTTAGTGGGAGAATAGTTTGTGGTACCAGGGGTTTTTGATAAAGAGGTCAAATGATTTCAAAAATTATTTTGTTATAGTTAATAAATTTATTTTAAAAATATTTTATCAAAAAAATATATTAGAAGTCCATCAATTCATTAAGTTTCTAAAGATCATATTCTAATGACCAAAAGGTTTAGACAACGATTAAATTATCACCTAGAATGTAATTAAGTAATAATGTATAGTTGAAGGAGATATTTGTGAAAATATCTGTAAGGAAGGACCTTATTGCTATTTCTTATCTTTGAAGATTTAATTGTAATGTGTTACAGGTCATTATTGTAATAAGTGGTGTACCAATTTATACTTATCAAAAGATATAGCTACTTTAATGCAATTTTGACTGAAATTAGGGTCACTAGGCCTCATAGACTAAAGATGAAAATCCAATCAAGATCGGACACCCCTTAGGGCTTCTTTGGCCTCTTAAAATCTATTTAAACATCCCTACCCTTGTTTAGGAGGGGAACTGTAGTTTTCTTAAATGTGGATAAGCTTAGAAAAAACCTAAAGTAGGTTTGAATGTTGAAGAGTCCAAGTCAAATCAATATCTTATATATGGTTAAGTGATTGAGGTATATTCATTTAATTTTATTTGATTTAAATCATAAAATTTCATATGGTAATCATGGGTAGATCAGTGTTTAAATTTTGTATTTTTCATTAAAATTAATAAAATTAAGATTTTTAAATAAATCAAAACAACAATATGAACTTCAAATTAAAGTTGTCTCTCCTTGCATGTAAAGAAGAGGAAGATGTTTTAGAAGAAAGTTTTGTATAACATTTTCTAAATAGACTATTGCTAAAGGGTATTGGAGAGAGAAAATATTAGGTAGGGTTCCTTATGGTGTTTTTCAAAGCTTGGGTAAAGGGTTACAAGAAAAGGGCATGGAAAGTCTCTGGTTTTTAATTTCTAGGATTTTTTAGGAGAATAAAAGATTGATAAAGGCCTTGCATTTCTCATTTAGTGGAACTTGGATCCCTTGTCTCGTGGATAATGGTAATCTTGTCAAATCACGTAAATTAGTTGTATTATGTTTGTTTTTTCTATAAGCTTTATGTTTCACTCTATTGATTCATGTAGGCTTGAGCTCGAATTGCACCATCAGTGGTAATAGAGTTGTACAACAATTGTTGTCAATGCCTTGATATATATAGCAATGAGAAAATGTATTAATTTATTCAACATGTAGAGTTATTTGATTTAAAATATATTGATCTAAGCAAACTTCTTGAGTTTTGTGGGTTAATTCATAATTGTTGTAAAAGAAGATTCTTAGTTTGTTCTTGGAAAAAAAGTATTAGCTTGTGGCAAAGAATGGTGAAGGATATCCTAGCACAAACAATGTTTGCACAAGGCATTAAGAGTACCGTATATCAAGCTAAAAGATATGTCATATGCAAATTGAGAAGATATAGAGTTAAGAGTAGTTAGTATGATCCAACTCTATCTTCTAGATAATGTTCTATTTAATGTTATGAAAGAAGATTCAAAATTGGAATTATGTAAGAAGTTAGAAAGGTTTACATGGAGAATATATATTTGAAGAGAAATTTATATAATGTAATGATTGTTGAAGGTTATAATCTCCTGTAATGCAAGAACATGTTTAATTAATCTTGAATCAATGATAAAATGTCAATGTTACAATGAAGGAATAAGACAATGCCATATTGCTTCTTACCTCGTTTCAATACGTGTATGAACACTTGGTAACCATACAAGGCTCCTATCTAATAAGATTAAGAAGAAACTAGATTTTGAGGGATCGCAAGATCATAGATTAATGACTCATAGGAATTAAAGGGGAAGGTCATTAAACAAAGGACTAAGTAAAGGCAAGACATATCCAAGTCCAAGGGAAATGGTAAATTGGAATGCCACTATTGCAATGAATGTGCCACTTTAAAAAAGAATATTTGCAGTATGCTAAGAAGAAAAATGGTAATAACTTTTTTATTAACATCTTTCATAGTGGTGGAATAAAATGATAAAGAATACATTGGAGAGTCTTCATAGTCTCCATAAGTCTTAATACTTTTAATGAGTAGATATTAGATTCAAGATGTTTAGCTCATGTTTGCTCTAAGAAAGAATGTTCTAAGAAAATTAGTGTGTTATGTATTGGGATAATGGTTATACATGTGAAATAACCAATGTTGGTATGGCTAAAATTAAGATGCCAAAGGAAGCGATGTGAAGTTTTGATGCTTTGAAGTATCTCCTGAAGATGCAGAAGAATCTAATACCGCTTGGTGAATTGAACTTCAAGGGATGTGAATGTATAGTTAAAGGTGTAGTAATCAAAATCAGTACTTGTGGTTCTATGATTATGATGAAGGTGTAGAAATTTAGTAACCGTTATTGCTTGATTGGGAGAATGATTGTAGGTTGAGTTCCTATGGTGTCTGTCGTAAGTTTGAATTTGAATGTGTTGAGGACTGATAATCGTTCACTACGAATCTATCTCTTAGTTAAGGTAGAGATGAGTAATTAACCGGCTTGACTTTTAGATTGTTGGTGATAACCATGTCCTTATCCAAAGATAATAACTGAGTTGAGTATTTAAACGTGTCATTTGGTGAAGGCCCTGAATGTATTGTATTTCTCAGTTAATGAAACCTGGATCTCTCATCCTGTGGATGTGGATTTAAGGGTTGGCAAAAGCCTTGAATTCAACCATGTAAATCTGTTATTTTTTTATGATTAGTTTCTTTGCATTTTATTACATTAATTGCACAAGAGTCAAACTCTTTAATTTCTTTTTCACAAAGACTAATTAGGTACAAAATTAACATCACCTCTGATGTATTTGTTATATCATCTCCCCACGTGGTTAAAGGGAGGGGAGTTCTCGTAAACACATGTTGTCAAGGGCATGAAAGTCCTGATTCCTTCAATAACATAGGACCAATTAATGAATTTTTTAGATTGACCACGCTATCTCTCCACGTGACTGAAAATGGAAAGGGTCCTGTCATGAAGGTTGTTACCAACTATAAAGAACACATTTTTATTGGAAACCAAACAAAAACTATAGGAGAATAAAGAAATGTTAGAAAGGAAGAAAGAACGGCCTTCCACCATACCTGTCCCATCAAATAAAAGCAAATCTTCTATTAGGAGATGATCGTCTGCCGGTGAATCAGTTCCTGCTGATTTAACTACACAGCAACACGTATCCAATTTGTTTTTGATAAATTATTTATGATTTTTCTCTTTTTTTCCTTACAAATAAGTGTTTAGATGGATTAAAATTAGTAAAAATTTCATTTTTATTTATCCTAACAAATAATATATTTCCTACTAATATTGGTGTGACCATTCCATAGATTGACATCTGGAGTATATAAAATTATAACAGTAAAAAAAATACCAAAATAGACACTAAATTCAAAACCATATCAACTATCCGTCTATAATTGCATCAAACATTAATCACACTAATACCAGTCACAGACGATTGCCTCCCACCAATAGGTGGACAGTTGAAGATTTTCTTTGGGAAAAAAAATAATTTCTGTGATGCCAAAGTTTCTATAGTGTTTATGGTGAATTATAAGTTGACACATTGTATTTGGGGTTCAAAAAAGTCTTCAGGTATTTAAAAGAGACCAAAGTCAAAAACGCATCATGTGTCAATCAATGACACACCTACATAGGCCTGTGTCAACACAGAACCATTCTCCTTTCTTTGCATACCGAAATGGTGATTCAAACGCTATCATTTTGTTTAATATATGGTAGTGACTGACCTACCAAGACTTCTTTTTTGTTTTTTTCGTAAATTCAAGTCACCACCCAATGAAAACGTTCTCGGTTGCTGATCTCCTTGTACATTTATCAAATCGATGATATAATTTAGTTCTTCAGTTTTCCACCTCGTGTTTTAGAAAACCATTTTGATCTTTTCCCATGAAGTGGGACGGATGGATGCTTGAATCACACGCTCTCAAAAGTTTGTTTTTCCTTCAGTTGTCAATCTCACTTACCGAAAGCTATTTTGTGTCGGTAGACAAAAGTTTCTGTCCTATCAACTCTCATCCCAAACAATACGTGCCAGACGATCTAGACAGCATCATCTCAACCAATCGATATCCAGTGGGTAAGGGGAGACGTGTTCTTTGCGAGGCCATGGATACAAAACACATGGTATTAAGGTGCTGTACTACATGGGCAGAGCTGTCAACCAGTGTCTCGACCCAAGCCGGTAAAGGAGTACATATAAGCGAAAAGGCTGGTACTGGGTACGGGCAAGGTAGTCAAAAAGTTATGAGTTGGATCATGACCCACCTGGTCAAACAAATGGAAAAATATAAAAATAAAAAGTGGACCACCCCCTGATGGGACACTCGAAAGGGGAATCAATTCACTTTTTTGGAGGTTTTTGATTCACTGAGTGTCCCATCAGGGGGAGTGTCGCAGATGATTTCACGCCTGTTGAAAGTACCCCTAATTAGCAAGGTGGTAAATTTTGATTTTTTTTTTTTTAATTTTCTGGATAAAGGTAGTAAATTTTTAATAGATACCCCTCATAAGTTCCTTCTGCATTATTAGTATTCCTGTGGAAAAGTGTTCTAAGCTCCTGGATAAGGGTGACTTTTTGACTTTTTCTCATTTTAAGTGTATCTGGTTTGCCTATAATATACTGGCAAAGAATCTGTGAAAAATATCAATTTTTGAGTCATTTCAATAAAAAAAAATTCCAAAAAATGAACGGGATAAAATATAACCTGGTTGCAATGCCTCAAAAAATGATGTGTTTTTAAGAGTGACAAATAGATATTACTCAAAAAAAATTAGGAGAAACAACAACAATAACAACAAACAACTTTTATCTCATAAAATTTTTAAAATTTTCTTCAAAAAATTTAGATTTTCACAGCTAACAAACTTAACCTTAGGGAAATGAATTGATGTGAAGTAAAGGTAAATTAAGGTGAAGTGCGGTTAAGTGAAGTGATATATGATTCGCTCAATGTTTAAAAAGGTGTTTGGTTAGCCAATGGAAAATTGAGAGGAAGTTAAATTTTTTGCAAGTTTTCCAAAAGAAATGCAAAAATTCTATTTTTTTTTTTTTTTTATAAAAAATGTAACTTTCATTTTTAAAAAGTTTGAGAGTGCTTAAGAAAACCCATTTTCCATCCTTAAAACTTTCCATGTTAACAAACATAAAGAAAGTTGTGTTAGGAAAGTGGATTAACTTTTCCTCAAAATTTTCAAATTGTCATGCATACAAATAGAGCTATAGGCTCCAACTATTTGCCAAATCGATGTCGGAATAAAGGTCGGAAACTGTCTTGGAATCATTTTTTAAGATTCCGAGTGGTCTGAAAATCCGGCTTTCTTTCTAACCCCAAATTTTCTGAGTGAAATCGTCTGATTGCATGTGAGTTAATCGAAAAGTCAAGACATAATACGTAGCTACCGTTCATTGGTGTAATATGTCAACCAAATGAATGACTACCTACCCGGCAACCGAACGCATGTAATATGCCCACTGATTTAATGTAATATTCCCACCAAAACATGGACACAACAATTCCCACCGAAACATGGACACATCAATGTTTCCAAAAAGTGCAAGCATTATAGATGCGATATATGGATAAACTTTGCCTTTATAATACATTAACTTGGATATTCTTCCACAAATAAATGGTTACTAGCTCCCTGCATATTGCATAAATGAAGATGTTCCAGAAAAATAACAATGGTTACAAAACTTCATAGACAATAAGTCCAAGTGTTCTTCCACAAATATATAAATGGTTACAAGTACACTGCCGTTCATTTCATTGTCCAACCAAAATACATAAACCTGGACAGCTTCACTACTTGTTCAATCCACAATCTATACACTGTATGCTCTCATCTGAATTATTCCACAAGCTACAAGCTACACTGTTGACAATTGGTGTTCCACAAGCTACATAAACCTAGTATTTCGAACAGAGATATACTTGCCAAGCAATATACTCATGCATGATCTCATCCATTGTGAAGATGTTCTTTTAGCTCCCAACTCTTACCATGCTCTCAGTCGTAACAATAAGTCACACAGCAATCACTTGGTGTTGGAAACGGTTTTGAAAACACCCAGATTTCTGTGCAAAATCTGATCAGGTGGCTATGTTTGAACCGAAATATAAGTGGGACCCACTTGTCATTAGATATGGGTCCACATGGGTTTTTGTTCACCTCAATGAGGAGAACAACTCTGTATAGTTGGATGCTCAAAACCATTAATGGGTGAATAGGAAATTGTCCCTAAAAGTGCCTAGTTGATCACTGGTAAAACTGGTAAAAGTGTGAAATTTGAATAGTCCCACATGAACTAGCCCAAAATTTTATGTGTGTTCATATACACTAATGTTAAACATAAGTTTGGGCCCCAAGGGGCACAGCTATTTTGTGGATGAGGGAGGACCTAGCAAACATGGGTCGGGCCTATTAGAAAAATAAATAAATATCATTTTTATTTATAATTTTCTTTTTGCATTCTCCCAAAATTGGTTATACCTGTGGAGACATGTCCCTTTGAACAAGTTTTACAATTTTGCCCTTGTAGGGGTGTGACTGTTCGAATAGGTTTTACAACTATGCCCTTTGGAAACTATTGGGTTGAATAGACACACATGTGACCATTAAATGATACCTCTTGACACATGTCCATTCCGTATGAAAATGTAGGTGTTTCTTAAATCATTCTCTTTCACACATGTTCATTCCATACGGATGTGTATGTGGTTACTAGATTGCACCTATTGGTCATTGGTGACTATACGGAATCAAAGATTGTGTCCCTATACCTATTCCGAACAAATACCAAAAATCTATAAATAAGAAGTCCCTCCATTTATTTCATTCATTCAAATTTCGGTTAAAGGTTTAGTGTCTCATAGTGCATTCATGTCAGTGTTAGTGTGAGAGAGAAAGTATAGCACGAGTTGGTTCACCAGACACACAAATTGTAGTGCTACCTCTGTGTGTGAAGATCATTGTATCCTAAAAGATAGACATCCAACTTGATCGTTAGCACCAGTGCGAGGGACGAATCTGTCTTAAGGATATAGTGTTTAACACTAGCCTTGATCTACTTAAGTGAAGTTTTCATCATCCGAATCAAGTAAGTGTTTCATTTATTTGATTTAAGTATTTTTCGTATCTTATAGTGTAGTGCACATGTATGTAGAATACTGAAATAACAATATCGAAATACTAACCAATTGGATCTGAGAATGATTGGAACCTTAGTTGGTCAGGTCGTTTGTAGAAGGACTTCACCCTGACGGGAAGTCAAGATGTACATGCCTCAGACCATGTCAACGGCTATCTCTTTCGCTCGATTACAAGAGGAAGGTCTTACTAAATATGATCATCGAACACACAATGAGATGGTTACTCGAGTAAGCGAGACAATTAAGATAGGGTCATCAAATGATAATGCAACAAGCCAAAACCTATCCATCAAATAGCTTATATCAGAGGAACTTAAAGAAAAATCGGCATGCGAATTTTGTTGGCATTATGATGAAAAAATGGTGTTGCAAAGAAAATCAATTATTTATTATTGAGCTAATAGAAGAGCCACCCGATAAGATTGGTTTTATGTTAGATGAATATGATGACTGAGGATACTATTCATTCTTGGTCAACCTTGAGGACAATGTTGATAATAAGGGTGGGGGAATGATACATTTCCTTTTTTGTTATTTCTATTTAGGAATGTTCATTCATCTCTGTCCTTTGATGTTATTTCCATTTAGGTAGAACACGTCCATCAGGAGATGTTATAGGTTGTTGTATGAGTTATTTTCCTTTCTTGCTATTGTCTTCTTTGTTGCTAAGAGGATCATATAATTGTAGACCTACAAGTTATATTCAATAAAAAAGATTTAATATTTGCCTTTAAGCTTTGGAGGTCTAATCCCCTTGAAGAGATTAATACTTCTCTTCTCTTTTTATGCTTTTTTTTTTTTTTTGTTATTGATAGAATTAAGGTTTTATCATTGCATTTAATATACAATTTTTAAATTTTTGTTCAATTTTTTTTTTTTTTATATACTTTCGGGACTTCCATGACTTTGTTTTGTCAGCAAAGGATCCTTTGCAATTAAAAAAACGAGTGGCAATGGTTTTTAGAACACACCATGTCACAAAAAATTGAAAATTCCCTCCTAAAGTTCCTTTTGTGCAATATGGTGTGCACTGACCAGCTACTGCTAGTGTTTTTTTTTTTTTTTTTTATAAATGACACATGTATTGTAGGTATCTAAAACATCTAGTAGATGGAAAATTTCCATCCTCCATGGTGTTGACTAGGGTTAAAAATTAAAAGTGTCAACAAAAAAAATATTTAATAAAAATAGAAAGTATCCATAAAGATGCTCAAAATTCAAGTACAACATTGATTTTCTCTAGCTCACAAATATATGTCATTATAAAAAAATGATATTTGATTTTTTTTATTTTTTTGATCTTTGATTTGATAGACGTAATATCTTAATACAACAAAACAATGGTTTTCTATAGCATAAAAGCAACTTTTACCAACAAAAAAATAAAAAAAATAAAAGCTTATCTATTATAAATAAAATTAATTCTTTATTTTTATAAAATGAAAATGAATTATGTGATGACATGACACCATGTTACATAAATAAATACGCAAGTACTATATATATATAGGTAGCCAAACTCTTAACAAGATGAGCCTAAAATAGCTTGGCTCGGGCTCACTTACCTAAACAAGTGATTAGAGGTTCAAGCTTGGCCCATGACAGCCAAGCTAGCTTAGCTCACTGACTACCCTTAACTAATGGTTGAGAAGAAATGATTATTTTGTCATTTTGTAATGAATGGTAAATTAATCGTTTTATACTTGGCCAATTGACTTTTTTTTCTTTTTTAAGTAAATGCCAATTAATTCATTTGGTTGCCACCTAATGCCACATTTTAAACAAGACATAAGTGAAATAATTATTAGAACCTTAGGTGAAGATAGTGATTTTTACCTAAAAACAAAGGGAGTAGATTTCTTGTCCTGGATTTGGTGTCTAGGATGGTGTCTAGGGCACCAAGTGATTTCATCTAGAATAAGATGGGTAGGAATTTAAAACTTCATCTAACCCCTTCCCATTCATTCCCTGTAAAGTCATTAGGTGTCTTGGACACCAAATCGTGGACATAACATTTATTTCGAAAGGTAAGGAGGCTGAAATTCCATTGCAAGCCTGCTCATGAGGGAACTCATATATTATTAGATAGCAACTTAACACCCATACCTCACATTGTAGTGCCACAGATCCTAAATTTACCAGCCAAATAACACCTCTATACATAATCACATTTTCATGTTTTTGTTAGGCTTCAAGAGCAATGTGTTGTGGTGTCGCCTGCTTGGGTTCTAATCAGTTCAGTCCAATTCCACCTTGTGCCATCCCAAGTTGCAAACAAAAGAAGAGGATTCACCACAAAGGCTCCACCTCGTATAGCCCAAGGGCAAAATACAATTCCTAAAAGTTTGATGAGCTAACATATGAGCTTTTCCATTACACCCTACTAATCTTTGAAATCATGATTTCTGGGAGTAGGCAAGAATAGCTTTGCATTCCACAAAAATATGCCTAAGTTGCCACGGGTATGAGACAAAGGGGCCCGAAAGAACTTCAACCACTTGCTCAACATCTGTCTCAAGGATCACTTTATGGGCTCGGATTTGACTTGCCAACCACAAATCAAAGAAAGCCACTTCCATCTCTACCCCAATAACCTCTTGTCAAGCATCCTTTTGAGTACCTGAACCCCAACCATCTACCTTCATGGTCATAAGCAATGACTTCAATAGCGATAGCTGACTTATCAAGAGGCACAATTGCATCCACATTTATCTTTATCCATCCTGTCATAGGAGGGTGCCAACCAAAAAACCCTTGAGGGATCAAAAAGAATTTGCCTCTTCCTCAAGAGGCTGCCTATATCGGTCCAGGTCCTTGACTAACCTGAAAAAAGAAGACCAAAGCATTTCATGATTAAAAGATTTATGTTGAAATACCACCATGTTTCTTTGCAACCAAATAAGCCAAGAAAGGAGAGCAATATGCACTATTGATTTTAATTTTTTAGCCTTGGAGGGCCTTCTGAATTCTAACTAATGGGAAAACCATCTTTTGAAATTAGGAGGGTTGCAGGGAGGATGATCATAGAGACTAAGATATTGATCCCATACTTGTTTTACCTTGTCACACAAGACTAAACAGTGTAACATAGATTCATCAGAGGCATTGCAGATCTAGCATATAGAAGTTTTATGGGGAAGACGCCTATTGATCGCTTTATTAACCGCAATGGCTTCATGCCAGGCTCACCAAATGAAAACTTTAATTTTATTTGGAATTTGCAAAGTCCATATTTCCTTCCAATAACTCTCGTCCTGAGATGAAAGGGATCCCAGTGGGGCCGCAAGAAAACCATAGGCTGATTTTACAGTGAATTTCTCTGACTTGTCATGACTCCAAATGATATCATCACTGAGCATGTATCTACTAAGAGGGACGTTTAAAATCGCTTTCTTTTCTATTGGGGAGATTAAGTGTTCAATTGGTTAGAGATTCCAAGATATGTCTTGTGCTTAAATGAGCTCTTGCACCCTCATTGAGTGATCTGGGTAGGGGCTTGGGGACTGGAGTAAACCATTTGGAAGGGATAAGACCCAACAATCACCCACAAACAAACTTCCTTTCCATCTCCAATAATCCACATACATCCCTTTTTCAACACCTCCCTCCTTGCGAGTAAGTTTCACCAATGTGCTTTGGAATTTGAAAGCAAGCCATAGAATATGAGGGTAAAGCTACTATTACAGATTTAAGCAGAATTTCTTTTCCAACCTAGGAAAGGAGTTGAGCTTTCTAGATTTGAATTTTAGCTTTTGCTTTCTCTGTTATATAAGCAAATAGATTTATTTTTTGCTTTCTAATTGAAGAGGGGAGACTAAGGTACTGACTTAGACTTAGAGCAATCCTCGTGCTCAAAATATGGCTTACTGCATGTTGAGATTCCATAGATGTATTTCTGCAAAAAATCAATGTCAGATTTACTTATGTGGACCTCGGTTTTTGCACGACGGGTGGACCTCTTAGAAAAGTAATCCACTCATCATGGGCTTAACCCACGATGGTTTGGAGTCGCCACCAGCCTTTTTAAGGATGTGACTGGACATTTATGTTTGGAAAACAAAATAATTTTATTTTTAAATTCTTTTAAAATGTCTGACCCCATTTTAAATTGGTCGACTCAGGGATTCAAGGTAAGTGGTTCGATTATGGACCAGGGAAGGTGTTAGGCACCCTGGTC